>BGPR01019056.1:0-29873 GCA_013235015.1 Araneus ventricosus | reverse complement strand
TAATTTTGGTGCTTTAATATGTTCGGAAGTCATTAAGAAAAAAAAGCAGAAATTTCGCTTGATTTTTAATTAATTAAAATTTCAAAAAATAGGGCTCCGAGGTGCACATTCCCACTTCCCAAAGTATATTTGTGCCAAATTTCGGAGCTCTAGTTCCAGCGGTGTGCCCCGTAGAGCACCAACACACAGACACACACATATTGTCCTTTATTACTAGTAGAGATAGTGACTTTATTTTATTGCCGACTAACATTCTTAAGTACCGGCTTTGTTGAGAAATCCAAATGTAAACCTTCATTAAAATTTCTTCTTGTTTAATCAAATGTTTATGTTTGTTGCTTATCTGTTATTGGTTTTCGTTCATTATAGTTAATAAGGGCATTTAGATTCTCAAATTTTGAGGCACAATCTCATAGAAGAGCTGAAATAAGCTAAAGTGAGTGCAAAGAGATAAAAAAAAGGCAAAAAATTAAAAATTAAAAAAAGTTTAATTCTTCCAACTCCAAAGTTAAATTACACCTTTAAAAACTAGTATATAGAAATATAAAAAGCTGCATATATGTGTCACTAATTGCATTTTTACGCTAACCATTTAAAATTTCAAAATTAATAGGAAAGTGAAAAAATTTATCATTCACTTGTATTGCATGTCGCCAATTGGCCAAAAAAACGGGCAGATTTTATAAAACAAATGAATAGTTATGACGTGTTGGATTTCTTTTTTGGTGGTTTACTAAAATTACCTGATTTCGTTCTTAAATGAACATTTTTCTATTCAGTTTTCTGTAAAAGATTTTGAATTTCTGTCTAGAATCAAACTTTGGGATTTTCTCAAACTTCGGTTATTAAGACTCTAGTATGAACTTCTAGTCAACAAATTCCACAAGATAATATAATATTTTTAAACGTAAATTATAACTGAGTAAAACTTTGTGATGACTTTCCTTTCATATCATATTTAAAACGAAGTATTTTTAAAGGAAAAAGAACATAAAAAATTACATTACCTGAATTCCGAAAAAGGAGGGTTCTCCTGGGGCCCAGTTAGTGTATCGCATATCGGAATTGTCCACCCAGTAATATCGTCCTGATCGTAATGTGTCATAAAGTCCTATCCAAACATCGTCTTTCAAGCCTTGAATCAGGTATGATAGGAAAGCTACACGAATAGACAAGATATGGAGTATTAAACTACATCTTTCAAAAGTAAAATGAGGACAAAACGAAAAACTTCAATTATTTACTATAGATTCTTTCAAAATAATATTTTTTAAAGAAAACTGAGAAATTTGAAGAAAAATGACTAAAATATTTGCCTTACGCTAACAACCATAGACAAGGTCATATCCTAAATATACATAAATCCTTGTAGGAGTACATTTTTATGACAGTTATCTGTTTTATGCTCTAAAATATTTTTTGTACTACAAAATAGTTTTGAGATATAGCTGAACATAGTTACTAAACTGGTAATTTTTCATAAAAAATGCTTTTCGTTTATATTTAAGCACTTAAAAATAATACTTGATTTTAAAATTGACCTTAGTTTTTACAGGAAAACATCAAGCATATTATAGAAAACAATCTCAGAAAATTTCATATCAATACTTGAATAACTTTTTGAGAAATCATTGTTACGGTCGACAGTTTTCCTCAAAAACATCATTTCTCAATAAACCCATTTAAAGTTTTCATGCAACATAAAATAATGCTTAGAGTTCGATAATAAAACAGCTGTAACTCCTCACGTAGAGTAAAAAGTGAGACAGTTATAGAAAGCTGATTAAACAGGCTGCAAAATTAAGTCATAAAATGTTTTTGGTAATTTCATCAAAAACGACGATTTTAAACCAGTCGGATACCGTAAGTCATTTATATAGAATACGATAAATTTCTTTGATCTAAATCTGATTAGAACCGTCGCTGGTACAAAATTATGCTTTTGTGTGTTGATATATTGATCATTCTCAGATACGTAAATCCTCCGGGCTTTTGCGCATGGGTCAGGCGGAGTTGATTTCACCAAAATAGGAATGAAGTGAAAATGGATTGAAGGATGCTTACATTTTACTCAGCAGAATATAGAAACATTTTATTTTCATTAATTGATTTGCTGTAATGACTAACTCAAGATTTTTTCTTATAGAACGAAAGAATATGAAATTAAAGGAACCCACACCGACCCGGCCTACCCGAAAGGGTGTAAGGCCCTTAGCGGGGCGGTGGCGAATAATAAATAAGAAGAAAAAAAGAGACTGCCGTGAGCACGAAAGGGGACAGCCCCCCCAGGTCCCCAAGGACAAGGAGAGCTGGGTGGGTTTAGGAAACATAAAAATATTTTCCCATATTATACAGTATCTTTTACACTACAATACACAACTATTGAACATACTACACCCAAAAACAGGGATGGACTTTAAATACATCTCAGAATAATCCTGAGTAATTAGATTATTGCAAAATATCAATTTACAATGCGCACCCAACCAAAATGAAGAAAAATCACAATACTGTGTGGCTGGGGGAAATATAAAATACAATTCCCGGGGTGAATTTATACAAACATTTTATTTTCTTTAAAATTCATATACAAAAACTAAAACAAAAAGTGAAAAATTCAACCCACAAAAACAAACACCCCAAACGGATAGTTTTTTACAACCCCCCCAAACAAAAAACTTCACACTCCAAAACAAAATGTCACAGAAAACACTCACACCGAAAAAGTTCTTAAGAATTCAAAAAAAAAAATTCATGTCAAAAAAACGATTCCATTTTCTATAAAACAATTTAAACACCAAACTTGAGAAACTTCCATAACCACATAGGGCAAGAAAAAAAAATAATAATTATATATCAATGAGGACCCGAGGCTTATGCTAATTGACCCCAAATTGAGAGATACAAAAGCTCAATTTGGGGTCAGTTTTTATTCCATTTTTCGACAGAGGGAAGCAGTGTGGACTCAACTCCAATTTTCTTAAAAAATCTCTCTAAGCAATATTTCCAGAAAAAAAATAGTCAAAATTTTTTTCAGCTAAAATATTTTATTAAAATACCCACAGGAAAAGTTTTTACAATTAAAACCATTAACAATTTTAAATAATCAAATTGCAAAAAATAAAAAAAGCAATCGGCTGCTTTTCAGGCCAATAAAATCACGCCGGTCTAGCCGGATAAAAAGAAAATATAAAATAAATTTGAGTTAAAAGCTTGATCAAGCCATTAAAATAAAAGCCCAATTGCTCTATACCGGATCAACTGGTAGCACAAAAGTCTGCTAATTTCACAAATTTATCTTAATTTCCAAAGACATTCTGGTCTTATGATGTTCTGAGCTGGATCAATAATTAAAAGTAGGAGTGGCGTTAGAGTTAGTTAGGGGGCGCGGTCTGCGCGACTGGGAACACGACCCGCTTACAAGGGGAGGAGCGTAATGATGACCCTCTCAGATCTTTATTTATCTACGAGGTACAAAAATATGTCCCGACGGGGGGGAGGGGCACAACATCCCCGACAGGGGGCCCTGGCCCAACGGACACCCCACATGCGCCACCGCTGATTAAAAGTAAAATGCTCTTTCTTATGTCTATGTTTAAGGTTTATGGATAATCTTATATTTTAATGATATTTATAATCATTTTGTCAGTAATCGCTTGTGACTGAAATCGAACAGCATGTTAAATTTTCTACTGTTGGCTGACAGAAAAATTTTTTTATTATCAAAATTGCTGGAATTCAGTCTTAGAGTCTGAAACCGGAATCTTTGAAATTTCAGCATTAGAAAAATGACCATCAGTTCTTGAGTGAAAACTACTAACTTGGCATTTTTAAATAATCACTTTAGAAGAACTGGCCGCATAGATAATAAATCAGGCTATATTGATAATTTCAAGTTAAAAAGTCTTAATCCAAAAATAAATGGTATGCGAAACTTCAATTTAAATATTGCCATGATGATTTATTCTACTACTGCAATGCCGACAAACAGGCGTACAACAACTCAACACGTTTCTCTGTCAAAAGCCACCTATCGGACAATGCTATAAACTGGTAGAGACTCGGTGGATCTTGCCCCGTGAGTTTGACTCTTTTTTATGTCAAATGCCCCAGTTAATCATTTTCTTTCTTAAATTACTTAATCATTTTTATGTTAATCGTTTTGTGTGTTTTTGTAATTATGTGTGTCTGTAATTATGTCTTAGGTAAGTAAATAATTATAAATGTTAATGTCTCTCTTTTATTCCTTTAATGAAGACACACTCGGTTATACTACTATCTTGGAAACGAATGGTCCGTTCATTCGTTTCAAAGCGGATGGATCTATTATCAGTGCTCATGAGTTAAGAGTTTCAAAGCAACAGAAACCTGACTCATGAGACCCAGTGGCATAACGAGGGTAGGTGTCGCACGGCGCTAATTAATAAAGACAATTAATAAAATTAACTATTTTCTCTTAATTATTGATACATACCATTTTCATTTTGTTCTTAAAAAAGAAATGCAGAGTTTATTCGCAGATTTTTAGCCTATTTTTATGGTATTTACCGAACTATTTTACATATTTTTTTGTGTTTTAAATGTTCAGTTTGATTATATCCTTATTCTTAAATATCTGTCTACATCATAACTTCCATGATAGTAATGACTATTGTGGCATCAGGAGAGGCATTTTGCCCCATTCCTCTTGAACAAGTTTCCAAGTCCATAAAGGGTTGTATGTCGACGTTTGAATAATGTGCATTTTAAAAGTCCAAAAGCGCAAAACTCCATGTGTAAAGCAATGTGAAAATCAGAAGATTTAGCAGGAATATCAATAAAGGGTAGAGTTCTAGTACCCATTTCTTGCTCCATTTTTTCCCAGGAAATTATTAGAGGATTGCGATGTGTGGCTGCTTGCTTTGTCTTGATGCAATTCTATTGATTTATGCCATTATATGTAAAGAGATGGTCTTTCATATTTGAAGATTGGGGATAAAATATATTCCTGATAATATGTGGCGTTGATCCTAATATTTTTTTTACTCTATTTATTTTAATTTCGCTGTTATTTGAAAAACCATCATCAAACATAAATCCCTTAGATAAACTTCCTTTAGATTCTGTCATGCCACTAACCTCCGCGTAGCTGTTCCCGCTTTCAGGAAAAGGATGTGAAATGAAGAGTGGGAGGAACAGTTGCGCAGGAGTGTGTGGAGAGACTCCATGAAAGGAAATGGTTTTTTTTGGCTCTGCACAGGGTGTGTATGTTTTTTTTGTAGGTGTTCTCGTACTGAACTCTGAGTTATTAATTATGAATAATATTGAAAGGTAATTGTATTGTACATATGTAAATATTTCTTATTTAATCATATTAGTAGAATTATTAAACTAGTGGAAAAAAAGAAAGTGAGTTTATTGAAAGTTGAATTACAGATTACAGTTATTACAGATTCTTTAAACGATATTTTATGATTTTTTTCTCCTCTTTGATAATACTAAATTCATCTTCTATTCTTGAAGTCAATTAAATAGACCAAAGATTAATCTATTTTTAAAAATTTTTAAAAATTTTGTACTGATAAAGGCCTTTCATAAAAAATTCTGCAGCGTGTTCTGCGTTTGGCGATATGACGTGGAGAAAGAGGATGACCGTTGTATTTTTCGGCATTTTTAAGATTCAAATAAGTATTAGTAATTTTGTTTATGTTGAATTGATGCCGAGCATTTTAATGATTTTTCAACAAAACCTTTGACTTCGAGGATTTTCTTTTAACATTAAAGATCTCACCTGTGCAATATTCGACAAACTGCGTTTTTTCATTGGATACATATTTATGCATATGAAGCCAGACATGACGAATTTTTTCCTTTCCTATTAACAATATTACCTATCGTGACTTTCTACATCAAAACACCATGACTTTCACAGCGTCTTTGAATAATTGAATAAACTCTCTTCGGAAAGAGATAAAACATAGCGTTCCATCCACCGCTTCTTTAAAATCCCCATTTTGCATATAAATAAAAAAATTATGTAGGAAATGATAGCTTATACTTTCAAAAATTTAATTATTGTGAAAATAAATTTTTCCAAGCAGACGAATTTTTTCTATAAAGAAGCAAAATCATCTGAAAACTGTGCTAGTAGCCTCTGTAAAAAAGCTCTTTCTTTGCTTCTAAATAGTTATTTTACAATAATTTCACCTTTACAGATGTATTATTGATTCGTAAGATGCAGAAACCTCGTAAGTCAAGGCATTTTAAAAATCAATAACTAATTAATTAGTGGATATAGAACATCTGCAGGAGTCAAGATTATTTGGGCATATAAAGAATGTTTAATCTGAAAGAAAATTTTTGTCAGTGAGAGATACAGTTAGAGGGAAAACAGCTTTCTTTGATTTCCCAACAATTAACTTTAGTGACTTAGGGGTTTCTGAAATATATATATATATATATATATAACTGATTCAAATGTGGGAGTCAATATATCATTTCTGGTAAGACGCAATACATACCCTGTTCTCTCGCGTTAGGAATCGACACCAAGAAACCTCCGAGACTTGTACACTTCTCAGAAGCGTCCGTCCAGTTCAATTTGTCTTTTTCAGAATATCCTACTGGCAAGTAGCAGCGATCATCTAAAATATGAATGGGATTCGACAACCTATTAGTTTCAATAAGTGATAGAAAGCAATTTCCGTATTAAGAATCTCTCACATTTTATGATTCAGAAAAATGTATTTCCCTTGCAGTTGCTGCCTCTATATTTGTAGCGAAGATATTTTAAATATTAAGAAAGAAAGTAAATAGTTTTTTTTAAGAATTACAAGAATAATTTTCTATCAAAATTTGGGCTGAAATTCATAGTAAAACTAATATGTTCAAATGCCCATAGAGATATTGTACTAATATGTTAAAATATGTTAAAAATTAATAAAAAGACAATATACATAAATTGTTTCAATTCGATAGATAGGTTTAAACTTTTCTTTATTTCCAAAATATGGTAAGGAAATTAATATTTTTTAGATAAAAACTTCTGTATTACTGATCGAAATAAAGTTCCAACTTTTCTATCAAATGACAAAGAAATCATTAACCATCTATCCAATGACTTCTGATCAGGTTTATAATACATATTTACAAATCCATAAATAAAACTTATTGATAAAAATGAAAGAAAGTATAATTTGAAGCTTAACTGATCAGTAAGTAATTTGAAACATATTATTTTCTTCATTATTTTTTAAGAAAAAATTCTTTTTGTCTATTTAAAAAAAATTATTCTGAAAAGTAGAAGGAAATATTATAGCATTTGAAATTTTGTTTGGATTACAGATAATAAAAATTAACAAATATTTAAATTTTATTAATATTATGACTATTTTTATTAATATTGTGACAATTTCTAAACCATAAGTCAACTAGTGGAATAAGTATTTATCTTTCGATATCATATGTCAGCTATTTTTCAAATCAAAGATTAAAAGCATCTGTAGTTCACCCAACAAGCATTGCTTACTATACATAAGATGTTCTTTTAAAATATATCAAATAATTAAAATGAGCAATTCATATTTTATTAATGCAATATATAAAAGTTATTTTTTATTTGCTTTTTCCTACTATTTCAAATCGTACGTAGCATTAAGAATTATGGAACACTATACTATAAAATACATTAAGATTAATTACTTATACGTATCGAATAAATAACATTACAGAAAATGAAATTTTTTCTTGATATAAAAATTTATTAAATATAATAAATTTTCATCTTCAAAAGTGAGTAAACTTAATGGAGATGAATTTAAATTAATTTAAGCATATTCTGCACCTGATTGTCGAGGGCAACTAATTACACCCTAGAAGCCATAAGTATATCAGTCAATAAAACTAGAGTGTTTCGTAATATATTTTTTATATGATCAACTTAATTAGTGTTAACCACAAAGTAATTCAAGTCAACTTACTTGAAGAAAATTTTTCAACATCACAACCACGTGAAGTATAATAAAAAAAAAAATTTGTATAAATTAAACATTATATTCAAGTAAATATTATGACTGTAACATCTTTCATTGAGGAAAAATTTTTAAATTTAAAGAAACCAACGTCAAGTATAAATTCTAAAGCAGCAAAATGGGTACTCTAATAGCAGAAAAAATGAAATAATGAAAAGGAGTTAAGACACGGCTGAAAAAAGCGAAAGAGAGAGAAGAAACTCAGATATATGGTCGGTGGGTACTTTGGAAAAACACTATCTGACCAAAAGTAGCCGGGCACTTTCGAATTTACACATTTTTTCCAATATCTCTATAAAGGCTTAACGAACTGTCTTTGAACTTCCACCATGTAAAGAATAAGGTAGAATTCACATTTTACAGTGAAGATTCAGTCCCGAAGGCATTTAGGAGACCGAATAGTAATTGATGGAGAAGAAAATGATTTTGGATGACCCCATTTCGTAGAAAGCTGCTAAAACTGGGGAACAAAAAATTTCTTTTTCACTTGCAATTGAAATTTTAACGGTGTTAGAGCATGCAGATAATCAAATAAAATTAAATTAGGAAATAAACAGATTTAAAAATAAGTTTAAAATACACTACAAAATTTAAACAATGTGTAAGTAGCGTGCAATATGCCACTTCATACAAAAAAAAGGAAGTCAAAATTATTCAAAGAAAGTAAAAAATCAAGAAATCTTGGATTTTTACTTTCTTTGAATAATTTTGATGGTTTTAGGGTATCGTGAGGCTGCAGATTTCAAGATTAATTTTACTTTTGCCAAATTGCCTCTAGTTTTTGAAATAATGTATATTGTCAACATTTCAATCGTGTCTGCAGTAGGGTGGGCTGAAAAAAGTCATTTTTTTTCATGTCGCTACGCAGAGGAATATTAGCAAATTGGTGAGAAATAAAACGTGGAAAAAATTCATTAAATTGATTGATATCTACCGTTTCCGCATGGGTCTTAAAAGTCCTAAAAAGAGACGAAATTAAACTCTTTTCATTAATTTTTAATATATAAAGAATTATCTTAGTCTCTTTATTATAGCATTAGTTGGTAAGTATTTCAGCTTCTTAAGAGTACTGAATTTTATTTTATAAAAATCAGTCTATAACTTCTTGTCACAGATTCCTTTCAAAGTTTTCAAAAATGTGTGAAATGACCAAAATATGCAATTTTTAGTTCCTAATATACATCATAATCTTCATGCATCATTTTGCCTATGAAAAGCAGCATGTCAATGTATATGCATAGAAAAGAGTTATTTAGGTCTGAAAAATATCAAATTTATTTATTTTCTCTATTTAGGGTAATACTTGCAAAACTAAGCTCCACAACTAGAATCTTATTTGTTAGTTCAGAACGTGTGTCAAGAATACAGAAATTAACAAAAATTAACACACCTTTAAGAAAAGACTACTCCTACCATGAATGCCAAAGTAATGGGACAAAGATATCAAGGCAGATGGGACACACATATGGTGGCAGATTACTGCTAGAAACTCCAACGCGAAACTTCCACTGTACGTAAAGGAAATCATATGCAAGCGTTTCCATAAAGTAACTGAATCAGCTGATTTAATTTTCAGTTTATTGGACTTACTGCAACATCATCATGTATTTTTGCCATACCATTATGATTCATCTATTTTATTTTTTGAAATTCATTTCTTTATTTCATTCATTAATATTGTTTTAAATTTTATTCTTTAAATTACATTTGACATACATTTATGTGATTTTTTCATAGATGATCTTATGATTTATATATTGATTACTCCTTATGACTAAGTTAATTTATTACATTGATTTAATTTTGTTATTGGTTTATATTTCAGACAGCTTCAATGCGATTTGAGTCGTGCGCGCACATTACTATTGAAATACAATTTTCACTTTATCTCGAAAACTAGAGCCAATCTGACAAAAAGAATGCCGGATTCAGAATCAGCACCATGGAATTACCCTAAAATCACTGGAATATCATCGGCAAAAAAATCAATGTTTACCAGTGTAATGATTTGCAACTTTCGTCAGTGGTTTTGTTTGATGTGCCCAATACTTGCGTGCATTTCCTTAAATATAGACAATATATTCTGAAAGATATAAAGGTTTTTTTATTTTAAAAAATCCTACATTTTTCCGCATGTGTTTTTCTTATAGCATGCAAAGTTTTCAAACAAATTATACGAAACCTACAGATTTCATGACAATATGCTAGCAAAAACTCATATTAAAATTAGAAGTAAATATTTTGAATATTGGAAGAAATATGAGTATTTGTAGTAAATAATTTTTAACCAGGCGAAACATAGCATATTTTTTTCTTTCATAATTTCGAAGCTACATATATAGGGCAGATAATATAAAAATTCCAGTTGAATACCGCTAAGATTAGGAAAAAATATTGGCATTCCAGCGATTTGAATATCAGTTGATGTTTAAAAGAAGCTAAATGATGAAGGATTTTCCACAAATTTTGATTTTAATCTTCTAATATTTATATTGAAATGCATAAAAGTTGAATATACTGAATTCAAGTACATACTTATGAATTAAGTACATAATTTAAATTGCAGTAAATAAAGCATTATATAAAACAATAAATAATATAACAATAATTACAATACTATAATATATTAAAATAATATAATTAAAACAATGAAATTACAATAAAAATTATTGATACTGCTGCAGGATAAGAAAACATAAAAGTTTCCAAATACTTTTAATCATGTAGTGTATTATCTAGTTAAATAATGCTCTAATTTTAAAATTTATGAAAATAATGTGATTAACGTAATAATATTTATTATTATTTATAATGATTTTTAGTATCAATTTAAATTATGTACTTAATTTATAAGTATGTATGGGTATTCAACATATTCAACTTTTATACAATTCAATATACTATTCGATGGTTCAAACTAAATTTAAATTTGTGGAATACCCCTCATCATTTAGCTTTTCTTAAACATCAATTTAAATTCAGCTCCCCGCAAGATCTATATGTTTTTCAAATATCAACGATATTCAACTGGAATTTTTATATGATCTTACTTATTTATATGGCTTCGAAATTATGAAAAAAAATTATTCTATCTTTCGCCCATGAGCAATTAAAAATTATTTATTACAAATATTCACATTTCCTCCAATATTCAAAGTATTTACCTTAATTTTTATATAGATAAGACTTTGTTAGCATATTATCACGTTTTCTGTAAGTTTCGTATAATTTGAATAAGATCTAAGCATGTTCTGAACAAAAAACTTGCGGGAAAATTTGGGATTTTTTTATATAAACCTTGATATTTTCCCGAAAATTCGTGCAAATCATTATTATCTTTCTATGAAATGGGGTGAGTCCATATCATTTTCTTCTTCATCAGTTTCTGGTCGGTCCCCTAATTGCCCTCGTGTCCGAATCTTAAAATGGGAGTTTGTCTATTCTTTGCATGGTCGAAGTTCAAGGGCAGTTCATTCAGCCTTTCTGGAGAAATTCCAAAAAATGTATGAGTCCGAAAGCGTTAAATCTATCATATAGTATAAGTGTATTTACATTTAGGTTGTAAAATGATAAAGAATAGGCTGAATGTAGTAATAATTGGTGGATATATGGAGAAAATGTAATTATTGTTGCATTTGTCGCTCAGCAATAACTTCAGTATGTTGAAAGATATACAGTAGCCCCCATTAAAATCGCAATGAATAGAATTCATCAATGTTTTAAACCTATGAGTTCTCACAACTAACGAGTAAACTTACGGTGGGCATACCATCCTTTTTTGCAGTTGCCGATCCTTGGGTCACGAGTCGTCGGGACTTGCACTGATACATTTGCATCTTTGTTTTGCTTGCATATAAAACCCATGAAAATATTACAGTTTTCGTCATTCCATAAACCTTTAAAGGAAATACAAGAATAATTCATCACGGAAACAGGATTTGAATCAAATTGTGACAAGGAAGAAAAAGTACAAATAAAAATGTTTTATAAAAGTCACATTAATAGAATTTTTCAAAGAACAGTTTTTGTCTGTTACCATTTCCTATGTACATGTTCACACATTTTTCTTGATTTCCGTGATTATTGGGCTCATTCTCATTCCAATAAGTGAAGTCGACAGGAGAGTAATCAGTCCAAGCGAAGGTTCCTCGGTTGAAAGAATTCAATCCTATCCAAACGCGGTTTCCTGTTGTCGACCTGCTGTCATAAATCTGTAAAAGGGACATAAAAATGCATGTTAATTAAACAAGACGAAGAAACTTCTATTCCTAAAATATGAACTTTAAAACAAAGATTGAATAAATAAATTTGAAACTTTCTCTGAGAAATCAAGAATGAGAAATAATCTTTTATTTCGTTTTCATACTTATGATAATACAAATCGTGTTAAGTTGTTTTCATGATGGTCGTGCGTTTTTAAGTTTCCAAGAAAATTGCGTTTGTAAATTAATAACTATTGTAAAGAATTAAATATCTTACACTATAAATTATATTTAGCTGTTTATTTGCTCCTCAGAAACTCGCAATAAATCGGTAAAAAAAACTGTTAAAAGGCATAGTTTACTCTGTTTTAATCTAACTAAAACAGAAAAAAATTATACTCCCTTTAATGTGTACTACATAACTGGATAACAGTAGTACATTGGCGCACTTTTTGGAATTGGACAGTGATACATTATTATCATTTGAATGCTCAATATGCAGTTTGAAGCACTACAAAAAGGAAAAGTGGCAGTCACTTGTGAATATCTCGACATAAATGTCGTCTCTGTTCCTATAACTGTGAGAAAAAAAGTTTCTTCTAGCAGTATTTTTATGGGAAATACCCTGGGATCATTTTATTGGATACCCAAACTCAACTAATGGAAATTAAGTGATGAAGTAATCAGATTTCAGTTCTTGGGTATGTTGCAAACGGTAGAAATTTTGTTTAAAAGTAATTCAAATTGATCTTCATACACTACCGTACGAAATATCAGGCTGCCTGAACACTTCTCGAACACTGCATTCCACTGAAACCGTAGACATTGATTTCACTGTCTGCACGATCGTTCGTTTCACTGTCAAATTTCAGTTCTTGGGTATATTGTAACATGTACGGATATCGTTAAAGGGCAATTAACATTAATCTCCGTACCCTGCCGTACGAAATGCCAGGCTGTCTCAATACTTCTCGACCACGAATTCCCCTTGGGCTGAAACCGCCGACATTGATTTCACAGTCTGTTCGATCGTTCGTTTCACTGACAGATTTCTGTTCTTGAGTATGTTACAGTTTGTGCGGATATCGATGGAGGGCAATTCACATTAATCTTCGTACACTGCCGTACGAAATGCCAGGCTCTGAATACTTCTCGAACACGCATTCCCCTTGGGCTGAAACCGTCGACATTGATTTCATTGCCTTTTTGATTGTCTGGGCAACACTAGTGGTACTATGGCTTGGAATTTTTGAATCATTTCAGACGTAGTAGAACAAGTCATTGGTCCTTTGCTATCATGCATAAAACAATCTGCCTTCAGTGCCATTTTCCTCATTTTCATAACGAAAGTTAAATAGGAGGGCTTTTTCTGCTAATGGCATAGCTTCGACTGGCATTACCTGTTGTAGTTGGGTTTTTTATACCATTTGATAATTTGCGTAATCTGACATCTGAAACCCGACAACTTAATCTGTTATTCAAAAAGAGAATTATTCTAGCATTAATTTTTGCGATATTTTTTTCTGCATAAAGAAAAAATCAGCTTAATTTCCACCCGTTCTGTGAATATCTTTATTAATTTAAAAAATCTTAATTTTTAAACTTTTCTTCTGACATTTGGATCGCCCGGTATTGTCGGTTGCTCAAGGGCAGGAGAAATCCTCAGCTTATTTTTAAAACTACAAGGTGTCCATAAACAGGGTTTCCTTGCCTCATAACTTTTGATTAAAGAACATGACGCCAAAGATTATCACATATTCATACAGTAGAACTCAAAAAAAAAACTTAAATAACACAAAGAAAGTAAAGTGATTTCCACATGGCAGCCTTTCACTGGATGTAAAGCCGGCAATTCATCTGTAGTCCATTCCATCCAATTGCCCCAAGGCTGTTTATTTGCACCCATTTTAATCGAAAAATCCAATCATATCATTAACTTCATGTTCCAAAATTTGTTTCAAGGTCGCAGAATTCCTGCCACCCAGACTCCTCTTCCCCCACGTGAGAGATTTCGAGTTTCATTTCTATCCTCGACGAGAGGTGCAAATGTAGTCAAATCGTTTGAAGTGCCGACTACCCTCGCAAAGGGTCTCACTTTCAGAATCGACGCACGAACTGCCGGAATTTAGTTTGGTTGGAAATCCGTCGCTTTGAATAATTTTTTCTAAATCTCATAGGTTTCTGACCTTGACGATTGTTTTTTTCCTTCTCGTGTCCCAAAATGTCCATTTTGGAAGAGATATGAATGGCCTGCTTAAACCCATCGACACTTGCCTGAAAATTGAGTTCAGTCTCGATATGTCTAGATTAAGATTAGTAAAATGCGTGCAGTCTTTATAGAAGAGCAGGTAATCATATTAAACGAAATAAGAGCAGCAAAACTTCCAAGAGATGGCAGCTATCAAAACACCCTTAGACAAAAGTCGTGGCCTTCTTCTGTGGCAAGTAACACGTCGAGACTGAACTCAGTTTCCAGTCAAGCGTCGAAAGGCCGCCTTGTGGTTTCAGCTAACTTCTTTACTTCCCTTGTGTTTTTAAAAAAACTTTTTGATTTATGCTTTTTGAATATGTAATAATATTTATCTTCATGTTCTTTAATGAAAAGTTATCAGGTAAGGAAGCCCCCAAAATAATTTATAGACATCCTGTATCTTGAATTAACAGGTTGGCTGATAGCTATTTTTGCAATAATGACAAAAAAATAAATTTATTTATTAGGTTGGTAATTCTCCAGTAAATAAAGTGCAATCACACTTCCAATTTTCATAGGTGTTAGTTTAATTTTGAACTCTTTTGTCATTCAGTTTTGACTGTTGCATTAAGGATGAAAAGTTTTGATACAAAACGAGCCATTTTTTATCCAGTTACAAAACCGACTTAAGCAATGTCCGAAAAAATTCCCCGTCATACTAGATTAAAATTAATGCGCAGAACCTCACTTCCAAAAGCCTACTAATTACCTTGAGATGTATAAAATGTTTAGTAAAGCTATAGCAAAAGCTGCTTCTTCGTGGAACGCCGACGCTTTTTTATAAGCGTTTATTCAACTTGACTGTCGTGTCCTCAAATCTTGAAATCGATTTCTAACCCACTTCCAATCGAGCTACAGTTTTGAAATTTAGCACAGAGGTGGATTTCCGATGACAATACAATATTATGCAAAAAAATTGCAATCTAATCCTATTTTAAACCTAACAAAATGATATCAAAATTTTAGCCCTATATTTGAGTGATAAAGTTTGGAAGGTGGTAACCTCACGTTACTTAGGGTTGTAACAACACCACGAAGCTAATAGAGAATACGCTATGCTTCCGGCGCTGCACCGATGAATGACGTAATAGCTCGTGTTTCTACACGTCTTGGGTTTACTTTCTATTAGAATTCACCAACAGCCAGAAGTAGATTTTTTTTTTTACTTCGTGTGCGTCAAACGTTTTGTAAGTTATCACGTAATTTATTACTGATTTACATTTCAGAAAGTTAATGTCATTAACACCTTATATAGCACCTTGTATTTTGTGTATATTTTTTTAAGCAAATGGAATATTCCTAGAAGGTAAAGTCGCCCACGCTTTTATTTAAACCATGCATTTTATTGTATTCAGAAAAATTATTTTCACTTTTTGCGTTCATTTTTCTCATGAATAAAAACTTATATCTTAAAAAAATTATCTATTTTTTAATACCTACAATCTTCTAACTGAATTCAAACGAAGGAAATAATACAACTACCACATTCTTGATAACTAATTTCTGGTCATATTAGTATTGTACCACCGAATATTTCATTTTAAAAAACTCTTAAATGACATTACTTTACTGCATTTGAAAAATTAGGTAGCATGGTTTGAGCTTACCAGTCTGAGTAAAAATCCTATTTCATCATCACTATGAATAGAGGCCAAGCTCGATTCTCTGTTTTCACAATATTCCTTTGCACGGTGCCAACTGAACAGTTGTGTAACCACCTCGTAGCAATACCCCTTCCAATAATAGAACGAATGTGGTACTCCTAAAGTGTTGTCACAAGGAACAACTGAAAAAAGAAATCACTCTGCAATAAAATGTGTTAAAACATGATTGCTTTTAATAAATTATAATAACATGAGGATTGAAAGCTTGAAAAGTGTTCAGATAATTTGTACTCTCACTGACGTTCTTCAGATATCGAATGTCTCGTCTATCGTTTACTTATGGGTTCTTACTTAATTTTTTTTGCTGTAGTTTGAAGATAATTATGAAAGCATAATTCGAGTCGATGTTATTTACTTTAACTCTATCGATACGGGACCGTCCCATACGTCTCTTAAATCAAAAGACTATAGCCGTCCGAAACGACCGAGTGTCACTCTGAAATTTCCACCCCCTTTCGTTAAGTGTGATTGATTTCACACCAGCGGCGCGTGCTTTCTTCGTTAGTGTGGCTCGCCCAGATGTGTTTGGGGAAGAGGGGAGTTTTCTTACAATTCGGACAATGTCAGCTGTCATTGCGATTTTTGAGGGGAAAGTGAATTTCCCTTATCTTTGATATAGGAGCTCGGACGTTCACGTATTTTGAGGTTCTTTTATTTCAATGGCCTTAGGAATCAGAGGGTTAAAGAGACGTAAAAGGGGTGATGATAAAAGAGACGTTTGGGCAAAATCGGAAGTTTCAAAGATTTTTTAAATGAATTACTTTTTTTATTTTTGTAAATCCAAATAATTGCATCTAATATATTTTTATTTAAGTTTGATTTTTGATCAGTTAGTTCTTTTCCATTTTTTGAGATTTAAACAGAAATGACATGATCTTTTGGTGCAAAGTAAAGCAAGACAAAACTTACGCAATCTGCTATGAACATCGAAAGCAAGAACTTCGGTCTTATTTCACAGTTTCCATTGCATTTTTACTGGTGGACTAATAAAATTATTGTTACTAAATCAGGCTTTTCCTCCCAATGATAAAAATTAAACGCAACCTCTGATAAACGAATTAAAACCCATCTAATAACATAAAAAAAATGGTAACGCCTTAGAGAAACAAATTGATAACACTCGCTTTCAAGAATTAATAGAGCTGCTTTCACATCTTGTTTATTTATTAAAATCTAAAGTGAATTAAAAAATATGAAAAATGTTGGAAAAGATCTTCGCCTATGATTGAGATCGTCCATAACAGTCTGTTGTTGTTGATGATCCCCGAAGATCAGCAGAGCTATATCAGGTTCATGAGCCTGTGTACCCTGAAGAAATCCAAAGTCAATGGAGGATTAGAAATAAGATCCTGTTGGGAAAGCCCCAGGCATGCAAGAATATGATCGGGTGTGGCATGTTCTGCAGTACATTTTGGGCAGATCTCAAAACACTTAGAATTATCAGAGAAAGTCAAACTTCTGATATGCCCACTAAGGAAGCGAGTAAGAGTTGTTTGGTCGCGTCTACTGCAGTCAATTGATAGACAGCCACCTGGTCGAGAACCCTGATACCAGTGATGCTCCGGTCGAATGAGCCACATAGTTTTATTCCTGCTTTTAGCTCTAGAGAAAAGCTCCAAGTAGGTGGGGGTATATCCTGGCACCGGAGCTAAGTCAGTCTTCTAGCTTTGGTGCTCCAGTCTTTGACCACTGAAGCTGCCCCTTTTCCCCGTCCATGAGTGATAACAGTCTTTTTGTGGGCATGTTCAAATGATGAATTAGAATATAGTCATAATTTTTTACTGTTGTTAACAAAATAGCAATGAGAACGTAGAACAGTGTAGCCAACACATGATTCTTGCACCAACAAACCACAAACAAACCATACCCGATGTGACCATACGTCACGTTTTGAACCGAACCGTCCCGTTTTCATTCCGCCTATCCCGTTGTCCCCAAACAGAGCTACGGGACTCCGAAATGTCCCGTTTTCAAAAAGGCAGCAAACAACAGTAAAAATTTCAAAAACCAGGAGCAAAAAATCACAAAAATCGACGATGGGGCCTAGCAGCATGCGCAATGCATCACTACACTCCAGCGCAAAAAATGACGGAATATAACACTGGGAATGTTTCAAACGAAACCCATTGGATGCAATTTTTCAAACATTTTCACACCAAATAACACGAACTCATTGAATATATTATACTTCTGCCCGGCACTAATGCATCCATATAAAGGATATTTCCATTTATGAATAAGTTGTGGACGAGCGAAAAAACAGAGTTGCAAGTCGTAGTTCTTAAAACAATGTTAATTTACCAAAGTAAATTTTAAGAAATCCTACCAAGAATTTGATCTTATTTGAAATCAACACCAAATATATTTAAGCAAAATTTTTTCTGCAGAAAAATGTAAGACCGCATAAATAATTTATTTCCTCTTGTTCATTCCGCCCTTTTCCTTAATAAAAGAAAACTGAAGAAATATGCATTTTCTTGAATACACACATACTATTACCTAAATATTAATAGATGTCCCATTTTGAGAGAAAAAATGAAAGGTCTCATTAATTATAGTAGTAACGAAACAGGCATGGCCGGACAGTATTCGCGGCTGCTTGGTCGTTTAATTTCATTTTTAAATTATCGTCGTTTTAATTTTATCGAGAATATTCGTTGCGGGAGAGGCTAGTATCCTTTACCCGTCTACATTAATGTTATGTATAAGCAGAGCCGGCCCGAACCAAACCGGGGCCCGGTGCAAAAGTGACTTGCGGGGCCTTGAAAGAAATTTCGTACTGCAAAATAATTAATTGCATTTTGCTATTTATTATATTGCACAATTTGGTATGGATATGGAAATGCTCAATAATCAAATAATTTTTAATAAAATTGATATTTCAATCGCACTAAAAAATTGTTAATAAATCAAATAAAAATAATTACTTCATAAATCCAATTTAGTATGCGGCTTATCAGCATAAGTTTACAATACGATATTTTGGTTTCATTTTCTTGCACGCTTTATAGCAAATTCGTAGATTATTTCACATATATTTTTCTTTTTTGTTATTTGGGATTCGGTAGTTTTGCTAAGAAGGTAAATTGCTCTCGATTAATGCTGAATTTAAAATAATTTTTTTATTAGTTTCAATCTTAAGAAAGATCTTTCTGAAGATGCGGCGGTAATTGGTGAAGGTCAATACAATTTTCAGAAAAGTAATAAAATTTGTATACAATGCAACTAAATTATTATTCTTAAATAAATATTGTAAAATTGTATCCTGGTTGGCAAAACTCCACGACAAATTTTGATTTCGTTAATATATCAATGCAATCAATCTTCATTTTGAAAAGTCAGACAGCGGCGCTGGGCCTTCAGAAAAGCGGGGGCCTAGTGCACTCGCACAGTTCGAACCCTCTTCAGGTCGGCCCTGTGTGTAAGTTTAATGAACAAGATGCTATGTTGGTAATGAGTGTGGCATCTTTCTGCGATTTATAATTACGATTATCCTCACTAGCTTTCTAGTAGCTGCAAACTGAGGCATTATTACTAATTTAAAAAGAACAATAAATGCTTAGTTAGAAATAACTCTCTTCTGAAGACTATCTCATTTTTGCTTTAATAACTTTTGAATCTCGTCTAGTCATAACTGACTGCGGCGACGGCAATAGTGCAGGTCTGTAGTGAACTTGCAGGAAGTATGAATTGTAAAATATCTGGTTTTTCAGGTAGTTTTTAATCTTTCCATAAAAGACTAGATAAAAATAATATATATATATATATATATATGAAACATCATTTCAGCTAGTGTTGGTTAATCCAACGAAGAGGCAGTCTTTGAAGAATGAAGATGAGTTTATTTTATTCAATCATGCTTTAATCGATAGGTTTCAGGTAAATTTAAATAATTCGGGAAAATATCAAACCATTGTTAAAGTATAAATAGACGCAAAGCGCGGTCATCGGTGACGAAGAAAACAAGCCACGCCAAAACAGGCGTCTGGTACGAAGGTTACATGATTTTATAAATAGGATGTTGCACCATCGCAGCGAGATTAAGTAGTATCGGAAAAGAGGGGAATTCCCGAACGTCAGACCGGTTGAAACTGGATTTCAGGCCGTTGAAGTGATAGTTAATTGTGTTTTAGAGTGTAAGTATAAACAATTTTACTGATTAAATTTTGAGTAGCGTTTTTAAAAATTAGGAACGTGTTAATTTATTACATATATATATATATATATATATATATATATATATATATTCTAGAATGTAAAAGAAAAAATTTAAATGAATGCTGAAATGATTATAATTATTAAAAATAACTTACGTGGTTCCCGTGTTGGAATAACTGGTGTAGGCGGGTTAGGTCCTGATTGAAAAAGGAAGATATTATTAAAAATCATCGGATGAAAAATAGATACATAACCTAAATTTATTATGCATAGATACAAGTTTAATTTTATTAAGATTTATTTTTTCAGCTTTTACTGTATTTAGACTCAAAATAATGCTTTTGTTTGAAAATTGGTATTAATTAATTAAAGAATATTATTCAGGAAGTGTCACTTTTATTTTATGATAATTGTAAACATTAAAAAAATGTACTTCTTTTGTGGGAGAAAGTTTTTTTACCTGTCATAAAATGAGTAAATTATCTTTCATAGTAATAACCAAATCAAGAACCTTAAACATATTACGAAAAGAATAAAAAGGAAAAAATTTGAGTTAAAACTCCACTGAATGCTGAAAAAAAGCAAAAAACCAGTCATAAAATGAGTAAATTATCTTTCATAGTAATAACCAAATCGAGAACCCTAAACATATTATGCAAAGAATAAAAAGGAAAAAATTTTGAGTGAGGAACTCCATTGAATGCCAAAAAATCACAAATTGTCGAAAACTAACTTCCGACCAAAAGAGCTTGCATTTTTTTAAGCATTACAAGTTTTAGAAAACTGAAAATGTTTCCCCAAAAAATGTCAGACTCTAGACCAGCATAATAAAGAAAAATCCTCGATTGGAACTTTTGATAACTTAAAGCACTTTACTTTTCAGATACTCACCTTTCCCAAAAAATCATCTGCTTCAATGTGTAGATGATTTACAGCTTGTTTCTAGCATTCTTACTTAGCCTTTTAGCATTAAGATTATTAAGAATCTCAAAAAAGAATTTCAATTATGATGAAAATATATTAAAAATAAGAACTTTAACAAACTATAATATTCGACACATTGCTCGTAAAAAGCACACTAAGTTTCAAAAAAGCAGCTTTTATGTTATTTTTAAGATAATTTTAATAAGATAATATTATCCTAATTAAGATAATGTTATGTTAAAAATAACATAAAAGTTGTTTTTCAACTATTCTGCCTTAAAGTCTTAATTCTACGAGTAATAATTTATTTACTTTTTATTTATTTTGGCAAATAAATGTATTAACACTTATTAAAGTCTTAATTCTACGAGTAATAATTTATTTACTTTTTATTTATTTTGGCAAATAAATGTATTAACACTTATTAACCCTTTCGACCCGACTTTTGCATGATAAATTAAATATGAAAAGTAGTTTAATTTAATGTTTACAGACTAAAAGAAGTATACTCTATGAGTTTAAAGTTTTTCACTTTTCCTTTTTCCTGGAAATCTCCTGTAACAATATGTCCCAATCTTATATTTGACTGGGACTATTCTGTAAAACTGTCTTTCCTGCCATAATATTAGCATGTCAGTGAAACAACTTTAAAGATTCGTAACAATAATCTTGTTTGTTACGAAGACAACAAAAACAAGGCATTTGCAATCTGAGAGTGTTTCCAAGTTTTTAATCATAACTTTATTCCCAAATTACTTAAGAGCACTGAAAGCATAAAAACCCCTATAAAAGGGGAATTTATTTACCAATAAGGATTGAAGTTTAATCTCCCGGACGTATATGCCCATTAGGGCCGAAAGGTTTAAGGTTTTTTTTTTATGAATATTAGAGGAAAAGGGGAGCACTCACTTCAGCTTAATACCTAAGAGCCATACTCACGATACAAAAGGGTAATGAACTTGATCAACAATTTAGAAATTAGTTTCAGGTGAAAGCACCATCGTTTAGCAAGAAATTCTGTTTCGTCAGCACGTTAAAAATTGCCCATATATATTGAAAGAACAAATCTAAAAAATTAACGAGATTCGAACTTCTAATTCAAAATATCACAGCATGATACTGTTTTAGATTCAAAATTCGTCATTCTTCATAATATTTTTTTTAAATTTACTCTTAATTATAGCAACGATAAAATGCTCACAAAAAACTGTTTTTACTATCGCCGCAACGTGCATACAGTAAATAAAACAATGAAAAGTATTGTGGTAAAAAAATAATTAAAAATATTATTGAAAATTTATTCAAATTAGAGAAAAAGAGTGTGTGGAAATAAAATTGGGGCCTCTTTTTTTATTTTAAAATAGCGCAAAAAAGTTTTTGTACCATAAGTATGCTTTGAGATTATTGAGACAAAGCGTTGAAATTTCGATCATTTAGAATTTTGAAAAACCCTTTCTTAGTTAGCATCTACTACCCAATAAGTAACTGAATACAAATTTGGTATGTCTATGTCCAACGGTCTGTCCTGTAAAGCTTTTTGAACGATTTTTGCATGTCACAATTTGCACATGGTAAACAGCCTGTGAGCATTTTCATGTTAAAAGATACTTACTTTTCGGAGCTTTGCATACGAACCAACTCACAATGCCGCAAAGGCTAGATATCCAGTGAGCTTCGTCTGCATTCATGGCTACGCAACGCAAGCGCTTATCCCTATGATTTGGATGTCCAGGAGCCCAGTTTTCATAATCCAGAGGAGAGCCATCGCTCCATTTATAAGCTGCGGAAACATTAATTTCAGTGAATTTTCATAGCAAAAGTGGCAGTAATGGGAGTTATACAAAAATTATTATTCCAAGAGCTATTTTGCAACATATTTACAGTCATACTTAAAAAATTTGATTAAATTTTCTCTTCTTTAGATTAATTCCTGAAGTTTCACTCTTAATTTTAGTGAGTTAAACAATAGGCCCAAAACAATAATTTTTTTCCATATCACTATACCACGGAAAAATTGCGAATTGGTGAGAAATAAAACGAGAGAAAAAAATTAATTAAATTCATCGATATCTTACGCTCCCGCGTCGGCCTTAATAGTCCTAAAAAGTGGCGAAAATCGACTGTTTTTCAGTAATTTTTTTTAATTTTTAAATTTTTCCTGATCCCTTTATTATAGCATTAGCTGTTAAGTACTCAACTGCGTCAGAGTAATAAATTTTATGTTATCAAAATCGGTCTATAACTTCCTATGGCAGATTCCTTTCATAGTTGACAAAAAATATGTGAAAGTACTTTAATATGGAATTTTTAGTTTCTCATCATTACCATAGTGTTCACACATAATCTTGTCGATGTATATGTATAGCAAATGGTTTATTTAAAAGGCGAGACAGTCAGTCCGAAAGAGAAAAATGTCAGATATTTCAGGCCGCTATTACTCAATTTTTAAGCTACGAAGCATACAGAAATTATTCAAATAAATGCTTTCGGTTTAATTCCTTCTCCTCTGTTATGGGACATTAGTGATGATGAAATCATATCACTCACTCAGTCTCCTGCAGTACCCGAATAGTGCGCGAAAATATCCCCATGTTACACACAAACTGTTGAGCTACATATCAAACTCGTATAAGAAGCAGTGTTCCCAAGGTCGGTCAACTGGCCGTATGACCATAGGCTAGCGCTAGTTTGCCCCAACCGAATTATCTGACGATAAGTAACTTTTATAAGTTCATGAAATCTAGTCAAATTTACTTTCTGTACTCCCAATCCCACATACAAAAAGAAACTTAGACAGAGGAGCTATAATAATAAATTGTAGTTTGCCAGCATTAAAAACAAATGACAAGTTATTGTAACAGTAAAAATCAATGTGGAAAATTACACGCAAGATATTTAATTAGTTTGAATATTCCAATTGCGAATAATATTATACCCATTAAATTTTATCTTTTTATATTAGAATAAGTTTAATTAATAAGTTTCTCTATCTGGAAGGTTGATTCGCATATAGATATTCTGATTTTTCTTCCTCACTGAGAAATCGCACTCACCAAATCATAAAAAACTCTTGTAGTTACTGGGAGTCCCATTCCATATTTGTGCCAAGGCCTCAAAATAACAAGAGTGACAGTTATCAGAAGTATTAAAAACAAATTGCGGAACTGAGTCCGGAAACGGTTTCATCACAACAACACTGAATTGCCCTGTATTGCCCGAATTCTGCTATATATCAGACTTTCAAGCGGAGAAAAGAATGAGTAAAATGCATTGCAAAAAATTCTGAAGACATAAAGATATTTTAATAGTGTTACAAACATGGAAAGTCGCTTCCCAGCAATGTGAGTCTTATGGTTGGGAAGAGAGTTTTACAGGGATAAGTATGGGATGACTAGCAGCAGCCACGTCTGGTTAGCCGACCTTGGCGACTATCTTGGCGACAAATTTGGCGAGTTTGGCGACGAAACATGGGATCTCAAAGGTGCTGGAATCTTCTCGATATTTCCATTAGGAGAGAAGATACGCTTGAATGTACTATATAATTCCATGTGACGTCACGGCCTGCCGGGGGGAACTATATAAGGAGAGCGCTTGGATGACGGAGGGTGTGTCGATCGACTGGGATCGTCTTGGAGCGCGAACGTCTTTGGAGTTCGTCCGCAGTGCGAGCTAGGAAGATGGTGAGCTGAGCGCTATTGAAAGTGCAGTTATTGTCGTTACTAGTTATTTGCTGACTGTTTGTGTTGTTAGATAACAAAGTGCTAAACTGTTATTACCTGTGAATATTTGTTTGTTTACATTGGTAATCTGTGCAAGAACTTTTGTTTTCCTGTACCTGTGCTACGTGTTTTCCTGCATATTTGTAAATAAACCTTCATTCTCCATTATCCTGCGTGTTGGACTGTTTACACCATACACCCACAGTAAGACTTTTGCAACAATAGCCAAAGTATTTTCCTAAAAGTGTTTCATTTTCTGAATTTTTGGCATGCGTTCTGAACTAGCAAATAATATTCTTGTTCTGTAATGTGTTATCCTAAACAAAGCAAATGAATAAATTTGATATTTTTAGACCTAAATAACCATTTTCTATGCATATACATCGAACTGTTGCATTTCATTGACAAGATTATGTATGAAGATTATGGTGATGACATAAAGCTAAAAATTCCATATTGAAGTAATTTCGTATATGTTTTGTCAACTATGAAAGGAATCTACCACAGGAAATTATAGACCGATTTTGATAACATAATTTTTTTTAATCTTAAGAAGTTGAGTACTTAACAGCTAATTCTATAATAATGAGACCAGGAAAAATTTTAAATTTTAAAAATTAATGAAAAACAGTCGATTTTCGTCACTTTCTAGGACTTTTAAGGCCGATGCGGGAGCGGAAAACATCAATCATTCTCAATTAATTAATATTTGCGAAAATTATCTATTTAATGAAAATTATCTATTTTAACTATTATAAGCAGTCTTTAGGAATTTCTATGGGTTGCTGTTTTTCTAGTGCATTAGCTAATATATTTCTTCACTCATTTGAGAGATAACTAATTAAGAATGATTGATTTTTGATGATTGATTTTGATTGAAGTTTCATTGATAACTTTATAGTATTTAATTTTAATAATTTTAACTCCATATATAATTGCTATCCAGAAGAGCTTAAATTAAACAAAACTAATAATGAAATTAGCAAATGCAATTTTTTAGATCTAGTAATTTAAATTTTGGATTTAGGTGTCTTTATTGGCATTTATGATAAAAGGAAAGAATTTAATTTCAAGGCTCTTACACTTTGTGACTTTCAAACCAATCTTCACTTTAATATAATAAAAAAATTCATTTATTCTCAAATTAATAGAATAAAATTATTTGTAATAACAATTCAACTTTTGTTAAAGCCTTAGATAATCGAAATAATAATTTAAAAAATAACGGCTACCCAAATAATTTTATTAAAGTCAATAACTTACTTAAAAAGGATTCAAAAGCTTTTTAACTTCTGTTAATTTGGTTAGAATTTTTCTCCATAGATGGAGTTAGATATGCTAGCCTCTAGTTCTAATTTCCTTTGTTCTCGTATGTCTCGAAAAGCGTCATTCTTACTTACTTCGGCATGGGCAGAGGGTAACGCTGTTTACTTTTCTATTCTCTCTATTGGATTTGTTAAGGAAAACTTTATTAGGTTTTTTTTTCTATAAAGGTTCTTTCACTTATTGCAGTTATTGGATAAATTCAGGCCACAGAGGGAGTAATTTTTGACTTTGTAGTCATCCCCTTGACAGAAAATTTAGCCATATTAGAACTCCGATGGCCAGTGGCCTTTGAAAACGTTTGCCATTCGAATTCTCTTCCATTTCTTCTATTCTAATAATTTTCTTTTAATGTATTTTAATTTTTATTAAAGCATAATTTTTGTTGTTTAATTATATAGTAATTCTTTGGTTAAATATGGAAAATATTATTGATGCAATTACTGGATGATGCTGCGTTGGCGCGCAAAATGTTTATTGTTATCTCTATTGTTTTCTTCTTCTATTTCTTCTGTGTTTTCTTTTTTTGTATTAAAATATCAATCAATTTAATTAATATTTTCCTCGTTTTATTTTTCATTCATTTGCAACTTTTCGACAGTATAGCGACATGAAAAAAAATCTGATGTTTTTGCGGGCCACCCTATTAAGCAACCTTCCATGCACTAGGGGATTGAAGCTGTTTGGACTTTAATTCATTTTTTTTTCTTTTTTCTTCAGCTCCATAAGAGAACGCTCACATACATCCACAGTTTTATGAGGAATTTGTCAATTAATTGAATGTTTATCTTTATAAGGACGACTTACTTTTGTTTTCCATCCCGTATTCAGAAGATTTCCTCAGTATCTTAAATTTCATCCAAGACAGATTGCCTCATTGCTTATTTAAATACCACCGAAATCTTACATCTTATCCTGTTTCAACTGCAGAAAAATTGTCACCATGAGCACTTTACAACTTGCTGCCTGCCCTGCTGTTTGTATACAGTCAGAGACATCTCAAGCACTTAAGCTGACAGTTGGTAGAAAAAAAACAAGAAACCGTATCATATCTGTGAAATGTGTTCGTATTTCTACGTGCCTTGGAGGGTTATGCAGAGATCTCAATGAAATAAAACAATTATCGCTTTAAATATGATATTTTTTTAATTAGACACCGATTACTATATAGTTTAAAATTAAAATTAGAAACCGAATACCGTAATTTGAAATTAAAATTTTGCTCAAATATATGTATTACTTTAAATAAATTAGATTACATTTAGGACAGAGGTTACCAAACTGTGGTACGCGTACCACTGGGAGTACGCGAAGGACCAGTTGGGGTACACAAAGGACCAGTTGGGGTACACAAGGGATCAGTTGGGATACGCGAAATCAAAGTTGTTACTGGTGGAAAAAATAAAACATAAGGGATTTAAAAAGTTAAGAGAATTTTGCTTCTCCAAATGAATGATTGTGAGTACCACTTGAATAGTTGACTACTTGTTGAGTACTTATGATACCACTTGAATAGCTGATTATTTCGAAATTTAATTTTTAGCTAGCCTTATAGTTAAGATGAAATAATCACAATACTGATTTCATTTGCTTTGGTGATGAACTAATACTATTGTAAAAATGGAATAAAATTTAAAATCAAAAATAAGTTATGCAAATGTTATTAATTCGAGTCATTTGACTCTTAAACTAACCTTAGCATTATTGATAAAAACTTCTTTGCATAGACGGATTGTTAAGGGGAGGGGAGTTGAATGTGATAGTAGGGAGTGCGCCAAAACAAAAAGAATGATCAAGGGGTAGGCGAGAGAAGAAAGCTTGGGAATCCCTGATTTGGGATGATTTAATTAAAATATCACATAGCATTTCTCCTCATTATCTACTTGAGATGTCACGGACTTAATGTGATTTCTGCTCTAGCTATTGGGAAGCTAGAGATTTCATGCCTTCCTTATAATTTTCACATATGCTATGTTTTGTTTATTTATTTTGTTTGCTTATAGAGTGTTCCTTTCCCGTTCTTAATATTTATACTCTTCGCGTCGACCATAGCTATGCGCAATGGAATTCAAAATAAAATTCTATCAGCATAAAAAGAGGAGAAATAACGCACATTAAAATTTACTTTTCTGATGTATTACTTTACAGTGTCAAAATATTTTTTAAACAATTCTGATCTATTTTTCAAAATGTATTAGGAAATATTTTGAACTTTATATAATAATCCGAGAATTTGAGAAATTTTATATCTCGTCTCAAATTATAATTTATCAAAAATTATAAATTACTGAAACTCACTTTCAGTAACTGGATCAAGATGCAATCCTATCCAATATGGATGAGAAAGACTTTTGTATTGAAAGCTATAAAAGAATGGGAAAAAGATTAATACTAAAATCAGAACTTATGAATAAATCTGAAAAACCTTAATCTTAAAACCTTATGCAAATTTCTAGCTTTATCGAAGAGCTCAAATTTTCTTAGCAATTTCATTGCGAATTTGAAAAGAGGGCACTAGACACTGATAGAGCTTTTATTTCTGCAAACATGGATGGATGCAAGAAGAAATCTGAGAACTGTTTTTACTTCTGGCTGCTGTTCTAAATACAGTGATTAAGATGACAACCATTGTGCCTTGAAACAAAATTTTAATTTTTATGTTCGTCAATATAATCGTTATTAACCTTAATGTTACTAGAATCAAAAATAGTACTTCTCTATGATTATGTATCAGATTTTTTAACTTTCGAGCAAAAAAAGCATGTTATTATAAAAAAAAATTATTCCGACAAATTTTGATTTAAAGAAACGACTTTGAATTACAGAAATGCTAATCAATAAAGTAAAAGCATTTCCGTAATCTGTTTTATAATTAATAAAATATACACTTTACTGAATATCAATTCATCAGTATCGTAGGTATATGAAAATTCCATGTTTTTGAATTCGGAAAACTGTGTAAAATAATAAAGAAAAAATGTTATCCATGGTGCAATAAATAAGAAAGAAATAAAATCTCTGAACATCTTTATTTTGCTTACCTGAGACCAATTTTTTCTTCGTCTTCGCTATGAAAACTGGCCAAATCTCCTCCAAATGCTTGGCAATACTTCTGCGCATCATACCATGATAAACGGGTTGTTTCAAAGGATGTTTCCTGTAATAAAAATATTATTAAATACTAAAATATTTTTAAAATGCTTATAATTTCATTAAAATTAGCATACTGTGAACATGCACTTTGAACGACATTTTCGTTCTAGTTCTCAAATGAACCACTATCGATTTTAAATGAAACATTTAGTTCTGAGACTTTTGAAAGCGTGTTATATTATCGACAAGTCAAATAAGTTTTTTACGAGTTAAAATAGATAATATTATTTATAATAAAAATGTGTAAAACCACTTATAAGCAAATTTTTTAAATCGTACTGTTAATATGGCTAAATTAAAGAGCGATCTCAGTTTTCTTTCGAAGTTCATCACATAATATGAGATGCAATTCTTTTTTTATCTATTTTGAGATTGTTGTATTTAACTTTTATTTAATTTTCATTTAAGTAATGAGGTAAGTATGCAAATTATACATCCTTTGTTAAAGAACACTTTGTTTTGGTTTTACA
>BGPR01019055.1:10172-29874 GCA_013235015.1 Araneus ventricosus | reverse complement strand
TCATTGCTTCGTTCAGTTACGTATTACTCACTTATCTGTGTGAATGTGCGTTCTAACTGTTTTTTTTTGAAGTATAAGTACCAGAAACAAACTGCATGTCGAAAGTGACTTATTTACAGCTGTCAAGTTTTAATCCACTATATTGACTCTCTTGTGGGGGATCTCAAAAAAAATACCATTGTTTTTTTTTAATTTTACTTTGTCTGCTTGTTTTGAGTTTTCTTACATTGTGACAGATAAGTGATAACAATTACTTCCTACATACATTTTTAATCCTTTTACAGTAAGCTTTACTAATTACTGACATATACCGATCAACATATATATATATATATATATATATATATATATATATATATATATATATATATTATAAGAGTTCTACTTTTTTTTACTTGTATATTTATTGAGTGGGCCTCAAAATCATTTTACAAGAACAGGTGGTCTTCTTCATAGCCAAAAGGGTTGGGGAACCGCTGGTCTAGTCCATTACAAAAGGTGAATTTTTGATCCAGTATGAATTTTGATCCAGTTTCTAGACTTTGGGCCAGCGTGCACTTCAAGAATCAGACGTTCCAGGTTTCTAGCTTTCTCGGCTTTTAAATGATAATGTCGCAATTGTCGAGTTCACAGCCGTGACAAATAGAGAAGCTTAATTAGTTCTAGAAACAGTCTTTTCCACTGGATTGAGGGTATTTAAGGCTTTAAAAAACACTTCCTCTCATCGATTTTTACTAACCCACGTCATGTCGATCGATAATTCAGAGTTTCTTTCTGTGTGAAGGAAAGACATATTCCTGCCAATGCGCATGAATGAAAATTGTCTGCTTAATGTCAGCCACAAAATAAACTGAGAGTATCTATTTTCACATAATTGGAAGAATTAATCTTAATCGTTTGAAATTTAACTTTACTTAATTTTAACCCTATATACAGTGCAATGTTTTTCAATGCATGTAACAAATTATCTTAATCGTTTAAAATTGTATGGTACATTTTAATCCTATACGTAATGTTTTTTCCATGCTGTTAACAAATTATCTTATCTTTGAAATTAACTTTTAGATTTTAATCCTATTGCAACTTAATGTTTTTCAATGCACATGTTATACAATTATCTTATCGTTTTGAAAATTTACTTTGCTTAATTTTAATCTGCTAACTTAATGTTTTTCAATCTGTTAACAAATTATCTTATATTAAAATTTAACTTGCTTAGCATTTTAAGTCCTATCCAAACTTAATGTTTTCACATGCTGTTAACAAATTATCTTGATCGTTTGTAAAATTTAACTTTTGTCTTAATTTTAACCCTATGCAAACTTAATGTTTTTTCCAATGCTGTTAACAAATTATCTTGATCGTTTAAAATTTAACTTTGCTTAATTTTAACCCTATGCAAACTTAATGTTTTTTCCAATGCTGTTAACAAATTATCTTAATCGTTTAACATTTAACTTTGCTTAATTTTAACCCTATGCAAACTTAATGTTTTTTCCAATGCTGTTAACAAATTATCTTAATCGTTTAAAATTTAACTTTGCTTAATTTTAACCCTATGCAAACTTAATGTTTTTCCCAATGCTGTTAACAAATTATCTTAATCGTTTAACATTTAACTTTGCTTAATTTTAATCCTATGCAAACTTGACGTTTTTTCCAATGCTGTTAACAAATTATCTTAATCAGTTAAAATTAATTAAAGATTAAATTTATGCAATTATGATTAATCATTTTTTCTGTAGGAAAAAATAAACCTGATACAAACGATTGCTCAGTTTATTTTGTAACTAGTTATAGATGTTTTATCATTACAGAATCGATCATAATTATTTTATTGTTTTTCCATGCATTCAAAATCGTTTTCTAATTTAAATTCAAAACAAAGGAAGTTTTTCCGAATCATCTTTTTAGAATGGCTTCATGTTCTAATATTTTTCTTTCGAATCTTTTGATTCGCGCTTAATATCTCTTATCTCTACTAATAATAAAAGAGAATGTGTGTGTGTCAGTGTGTTGGCGCTCTACAGTTCAGAACGCTAGACCGAGAGCTACGAAATTTGGCACAAACATACTTTGGAGGGTGAGAATGTGCACCTCGGAGCCCTTTTTTGAAATTTTAATTAATCAAAAATTAAGCAAAATTTTGGTGTTTTCCATAATAAGTTTCGAAAATATAGCAGCACAAAAATCATTTTTATACCATCTGAAAGTGCAAAAAATTACCTTTTTAATGATATCCATTGAATTGCCATTGACTTTTTTCTCTAATTTTAATAAATTTAAAAAATATTTTTGGAATAATTTACAAGGGTACTTTTCATTGTTGCAACGCAATTCAAACCGTTTTGATTGTTTAAACAAATATTTCTTTGCGTGATTCTCTTCCATTGTTGAAAGCTAAGGTAATATTTTAATGTTTAATGGTATGTTTTAATCAGCATATTTTCATCCAGCTAACATACTGCTGGACGTAAAATGTCCCGCCTCATTTTAAAGTTAAAATCAAATGCATATTTTCAAGAGGAATAAGAGAGTGAAGATGATGCCATTGTATGATACATGACACAGAATATTGTATGATACATGACACACTCGAGTCCATTAAGGACGTTCATGCACACTCGAGTCCATTAAGGATGTTCATGCAGAAAACGAACAGAATAGGTGGAAGGCTACAGAAAGAACACGAGTTAAATATCTATCACGATTTAGAATTTAAAATCATTGTGTTAAGGGAACCATGAATATCAAATTATACACAAGAGATTCAATTGCGATTATATTCCCAGCGAACAAGCTGGTCGCCGAAAGCGGCTAGTAATAAATAAATGAAAAGCCTTGTTAAACAGTCTCATCCCTATAGACATTTTCACAGCTAACAAGTTCTAGTACAACAATAGTTAATGGTGCTGATAAGTTATAACAACGATAACCTGTCCGTGCCTTGATTTTAATTTCAACCTGGTAAAGAATTCGGGTAATAAGACGATATTTGTCCGCAAGGCATTTGCGACAAAAACATCTTCAAAAGAAGCAGATGAATTGATACAGATATTACAAATGAACAATTCTTTTAATGAAGCGAAGGGAATTTGACCTCAGTGAAATTCTATTATTATGATTCGCTCACTTATTTGCATTTCTTTATTCTTTATAATGAGTTTTACAATGCCTGTTGCTCTTTAGTGCGTGACTTGCATAACTGAATTTGATTTGCAATACAATTGGGTGAATGGCTTTTCAACGCGCGTACGGTGTAATTGTTAACCCTTCTTGGTCGATTTTTTTTCGGATTTCCGACCCAAAAAAGCATTTTTCTATTGCTGTAATACAGTCGACGCTCGCTATAACGACCCTCTGCGTCCCACAGCAGAAGGTCTTTATAACGAGTGGTCGCTATAGTGGATATAATTAAAAACTGTACACATGCACGCTCAACAGTTCCGTATAAATAGACGATTTTTAAAGAGATTCCAACTAAAGACTCAACTTATTTTTTATCATTGGTATTAAAAATAAAATTTTATCAATTAAATATATATTTCTAAAACAGATTTTAAAGTAGGAAATAAAGGGTGTTATATACTTACAAAACATTTATTTTCTAAAGAAAAAATCAGAAATGGTTGTTTGTCTTTTCTGCATATGCGCTTTTTGCAAAACGTAATTTTCCATTTCAGTTAAAGATGATAAATAATGTTCTGCCTTTCAAAAAAACATTTTAAAGTCTCAATAACACTTGAAACATTTTTTTTTTTTTTTAAATTTAGGTTATTCTAATTTCCGAGCTGTGGTGAATGCACTTCCCGTCAGAGAATCAAGGTCATTTACGTTTAGAAACATGTTCTTTTTGGAAAAATACCGGGAAGAGTGCTCGCTGAATTCGGACGTTGTATTGGGATTAGACGACACTGTACGGTCGTTATACCGGAAGTAAAATAACATAGTGCATAGGGAAATACAGTTGGAGATTTTATCACTGGTCGTTGTAATGAAATGGTCTTTATAATGTGTGGTCGTTATAACGAGCGTTGACTGTATATGTTCTATCCATAATTCGAAAATGCAAAATATTTTTGTCGGTAAGCAGTTTTTGCTACTGGTGGAAGTGGCGAATCCAGAATCTGGTCGGGGGCTTGAGGTCATAAAAATTTAGTATCGTCGTGACGAATGTCAAATCTCATGGCTTATGCAAAATAAAACACTTTAACTGTACAGACTTTACTCTCCTGACAGTAAAAATAATAAAGAACAGTACAATACTTTCGATAAGTTAATAAAAAATACAATGAAATAACTAGACACAAAATGTTTTCGACCGCGTCAACGCTACATGTGGAATGACTAAAAAAGTAGGAAAATTTTCGAGCCTGTCAAGCCAGAAAGCAATGTTGTCACGTTTTTATTATTTTTTAGAAAAAGGGAAATTAAGAACAAACAGTTGTAGTGATTTTAAATGAAATCAAGAATTCTGGTTTAGCTCTGGGGGTGGGCTGCAGTCCGATAGCCACCCCCCTGGATTTGCCACTGACTGGTGGTCATACATGTTGTATCCCGTTCACTGATCTCCAGATTTTCCTGCAATGCACCCATGTTTTAAATTAAAACAAAATACTCTCTGATAATATATTTTTTAAATCTATTGCTTTGAGGTATTTAAGATAAATATCTGCTTGAAAAGAATTATTAATGATGTGTAAAAAATTTTTTAAAAATGGTTTTACAACCTTACCATGAAAACAGCTTTACAATCTTTCTTGGCCATCAAAGCGTAAAAAACCACATTGAAATCCTTTATTGCCGATTATAATTTAATGCCATTTCTTAGCAATATTCAGAAATACCAAAAATAATCGCGGAAGCAGGGACGAATTCACTTTCAAAGATGCGATTTTTCTTTTCGTCGCAAGACGTACGACGCCGACCGTACGGGCTCAAAAAAGATGAACGTATGACGTGAGACGTGCTCGTACGGGCTCATAAAAGACGAACGTATGAGGAGTGGTGCCGACGTTACGGGCTCAAAAGAGACGAACGTATGACTTGCGACGCCGACCGTACGGGCTCAAAAAAGACGAACTTATGACGTGCGACGCCGACCGTACGGACTCAAAAAAGACGAGGGTATGACATGTGGTGCCGAGTTTACGGCTCAAAAAAGACGAACGTATGACGTGTGGCGCCGACGTTATGGGCTCAGAAAAGACGAGGGTATGACGTCGACCGTACGTTCTCAAAAAAGACGAACGTATGACGTGCAACGCCGACCAAGAGGTTTGGTAACAGATCTAGAATACATTTTTTGTAAACTATGGCTACAACAAAGTGCTAATGACAATATAAATAGAACCTTTAGACTTCTTCCACAGATCTAGACTACATTTTTTGTAAACAATGGCTACATCACAGTGCTAATAACAATAAATAGAGCCTAAAACTGTAATGTTTTAATTAGTACTTCCACGAATGCTAAACTACGAAATTAAAACCTTTTTTTTAAAGGAACGTACTTTATCAGATATTGTTTTCATCAATTTTTTAAAAACAATGTTTTCTTAATGCTGAATAAGCAAAGAAATAAAAGAATAGTAGCTATTGCGGCGAATAAAATGAAGTGTTGCCTAAATTTTACCACATTTGAGACATTAATGACAAATTCATTGGTGCTGATTTTTTCACAGTTATGACAATAAAAAAAAGATAAACAGGAAAATAGATTTTACTGCTAGATAACGGATTTTGAAACAGATAAAAATGTACCTAAAATATACAAGATTGAATAAAAAAATATATAAAAATAATAGTACTGAAAGAAAGAGCATTTGCATCAACTTTCTGTCTTTTCTTTCTTCCTTTCTTTAACTTTCTTTTTCTTTCTGTTCTGACAGCTCTTATAGTTAATGCAAATACTTTTAATCCGCTTAAAAACTTCTTCACAAAGCAAGCTTCTTAAAATTAAAACCCTCATAAAACTGCATTCAAGATTATATATAATTTTTTTTCTTTTGATCTTTTCCCCTCTTAATAACCAACAGTTAAAACTCATTAAATATCGTAATAATGTTTGTTCCAAACTTTCGTCTTTTAATGCTATTAAAAAACAACCCAGCTTGAAGAAACAGTCATGAAGAACATATTTTCTGCATCACTTAAGACAACTCTGGCAAGGTGTCGCCTAGCCAGGGTTGCCAGATCAAAGTAGCAAAATAAGGCCAAACCTTCTTAAAAATAAGGCCAAATTTGACAAGTTGATTGAAAACGTCATTTGCTATCAGGAAAACAGCTATGCTTCATGAAAACGAATCCCACTTGATAAGCATATGTTCAATTTTTTATTATTAAACTAAAATCTAAGTGAAAGAAATTTAAAACATCATTGTTCTATTCAGGAGATATTTCGTTTGGCGGATCATTATATATAATTTGAAATGTGTAATATCAAAAATTTATTAAAAAACAATAGAATAAGTAATTAAAAATTGTTCTAAAAGTCGTTAAGGGAAATAAAATCAAAAATGAATTTAAGGCCGAATGAAAATTCCTAAGGCCAAGGTCTTTGAAAAAATGCCAAATTTCCGTAATTTGGCCCTAAAAGGGCCAATATGGCAACCCTGCGCCTAGCTATGGTCATCAATAACAAACAGCGGTGGATAAAACGATGACAATTATTCTATTCGGCGATGTCAGCATCTTTTCACGTTTTTTTCATAAACCGAAAAGGCAAAAAAACACAACCGAGCCCAAATCGCAGCAGCGCCACCTCCGCACACGTTTTACGACGCTCGTTTATGTTTTTGCACTCATAAAATTGCGCTCCTTTTGTGCGCGCTAGAACAAACGAATCGTGCACTGAGAATAATTCATTTTCATTGAAAATCCGCAGTCGACACAACCAACCGCCTACGCCGGCGGCCATGTTGGATATCTCATCGGATGGGATTGCGGCATCGGAAAGGAAAAGTGGATGGTCCATCCCCCTCCCCCAACACCGTCCTCCGGTCCTTTTCACGGGTGGAACCTGATGCATGCATTTTGGAAAAAGGGAGGGTCCGACGTGACCTTCCGCAAACGATAAAAAAATAAATAAAAAAAAATTACGAGGGGATTGAAGAGGGGAATAATCTTCTCCAGTCTTTCATTGCTGGGTACACCCCTTAAAATCCCTTTTTTTTCGTTTTTTCCCTCTTTGGATTACTAAGAGGATTCCCTCTTGTAGCCCGTGTTGTAATAGTCCATTGGGTTTTCGATTCCCCCTCTCAGCCCCGGGGGGGGGGGGGTGAAAGTGTAGGAGATGATTATTTCATCTGGAAGTTTCATCAAGACTGTTATGAAATTGAATGGAAAAAAAATGGAGAGTAGGATTTTTCTTTCGGCAATAAATTTTTTTACATTGTTGCCTTGAGGTAGGTTTTGGCGTGGCCGATCTTTCCGCTAATGATAGGATCGTAATTCGTCGGCAGTTTTTCGTTTCGATGAGCATTGTCATTCGGATTGAGAAGCCTCGATTATGCATTTCGATTATTTTTTTCAGGCTTCAAATCAAGTTTTTTATTTTTTCTCTTTTGCATTCTTTCTAGAGCGGAATAATATTAAATAAAAAATGTGTAACTTTTTGCGTTGTAGTAATATCATTACAGATTTTAAGAATGCCGTAAGGTAACGAAATGAATTTAAGCAAATAATTTTTTTAAAAAAATCTATAAAGGATATTTCTTGAACTTACCTGAGTGAAACGGATTTTTTCCCCATTTTATTGATGAAATAAAAAATTAAAATTATTTTCATGTCACTTTCAATAATAATAAAAAAAATATCTTTCATTTTCTATTATATCTATTAGAATAGCTTGGTGTAATTATAATGCTTCTTTTTTCTTGACAAAAATGGGCCATTTCTTTGTATATATTTCATTAAAAAAAGTATTGAGAGGGAAAAGTGTAAGAAAGTTGTTCCATTATCATTATCTTTTTTTTATACTTAATTTGGGAAAAAGAACTTTTTAAATGTATCTGAAACAATTTTATTGTCTGAAATAGATAAAAAAAAAATAAAAACATTAATTTTGAGGATAATATTTTTTTTGTTTTAAATTAAAAAAAAAAAAAAAACCACTTCTGTGTTCCATAGTTCCTAAGACTACTTAACACTTTGAAGGTAAATTTAATTTTAACTAAATTAACTAACTTAATTAAAACTTTAATTTTTAACTAATTTTTTTTTAATTTAGAAAAGGTAGCCATTTTTTTCTAGTAATGGTATAATAAAATAACTTTGGGGTTGAGGTTAATTTAATAAAAAATTCATTTATCTTATTGGATGACATTATTTTTTGTTAAATAATTTTATTAATTAATAATTAATCAAAAAGTCAAGGCACTTTGTTACGGTTTAAGATAAGAAATTAGAACGTCTAGGAGTTCCTTTCATCGAAAAATTTGTAGAAAACTTTAAAATAGCCTACCTTGTACGCTTAAATATTGATGAATTACTTCCCATCGTCTTTGAAAGGGTTAACAACCATAGACTAAGGATTACAGTCTATGTATAGTCAAGTCTCGTATCATAAATCTATGTTAACTACGGATGCTCATTCTTTTAAAAGCGTGCGTGGAGATATTTTAACTTATTATTTTGCCGCAAGTATTTATGATTTATAAGAATATGGATATTAGAAACCCTGGTAGCTTAAAAAATTAAATTCAAGTGTGTAACGGATTAAGTATTTTATTTTTATGTTTATATAACGATATAATTTATTCAATATATTTTATTCGATATAATTTATTTATATGGTTTTGTCTGGCAAGGCCAAATTTGTTCCCTATTTTTTTTTTTTTACTAACTTTGGAAAGTGAATTTTTTATTTTTATTTTCAATTCAGTCTATGCTCTTCACAAAGGTCTAATCCTTTCTCTTACTTTATCATTCAGCTCCGTATGTGGTCACGACCCATAGTTTCAGACCCGAGTGAAATGATGATTGACCTCCTCCACCCCGGGTGAGACCGAATCCATTGATTGGAGACCGGATCTGCTTTCTTATAAATTGACGGATTCATGAAGCGAATTTAAATTTATCAAACTTGTTTCAGATGAGGGGAAGTGGTTGCTTCATTTTACATCTACAAATTATAAATTGTTCATGGCGAGGAAACGTGTTGTATTTTTTCTTAGTCGATTCTCCACACTCTTCCTTGAGAAGAGGAACTCGTGCTGCCCTCCTGGGGAACCGGGATGAATTTGTAGGGAATGCTTCGACAGACGAAAGGAAGTCGTCTCGTCTTTTCCACTTCTTTTATGTTAGCGCACGGATCATTGGTTTACGGAAAGGTTATTTAAACCTTTTTCATCCGCAATCCCACTTTTCTTTCCTTCTTTTTCAGTGGCGAATCCAGGGGGGTGCTGTGGGGCTGCACCCTCCAGAGCTAAACCAAAATTCTTGATTTTTTTTCAAATCACTACACCTGTTTATTTTTAATCCCATTATTACTTTCTCGTATACGAAGTATACAAAGAGAAAGTATTGTAATCGTCAAAAAATTCGAACTCGAGATTTTGACGAATCTCCACGTTTTAGACCTCCGTGAGTCCGAAAAACACAATTTGGGAATTATGTCTGTGTGTCTGTCTGTGAACACGATAACTCGAAAACTATTTGAGATACAGGGATGAAATTTGGTATGAGATCTTTACACATAATTTGTAGGTTTCTGTCACATTTTGGACAGAATCTGTCAGCGGGAAGTCTGTCTGTCTGTCCGCGTTCATGTGAACACTATAACTCAAAAACTTGAATATCTAGATGGATAAAATTTGGTAGACAGTTTTATCATCAGTCCGTATAAAATTTTGGGTCAAATCTGTCAAAGGATTGACTGTCTGTCTGTCTGTATAATCGCATGCTACTGAACGCCATAACTCCTAAATACAACTACTTAGAGAAATGAAATTTGGTATGTGATCTTCTAATCCTAATGTTAGATCTGTGTCCAATTTTCATTTCAATCGGTTAAAAAAAAGGCGTTCAAATTGCATATTAGAGTTTCTTTATCTAACAAGGCCAAATTGCGTAATGGCGCTATTCGTGACTTTCGAATTTGAGCTACTACTAATACCCTCCTTTCGACTTACGCGCGCGCCATTAAGCGGGGTTTACACGCGAACAGTAAAACCGACAGTAAGAAGTCGCTGTCAAGTTCGGACAGAGACTTGCCGTGTAAATCCCGAGCAACTTTTGGATAGTAGGGGCATTCTGGGTTAAAGTAAGTTAGCAATTTTTATTCGCGCGGGGGGAGGGGAAATGACACCTTTTTGGTAAGTATACGAAAAAATTTAGGAGAGACCACTCCCGCTTGTTTAAAAATAAAACGTGGCAACATTGCTTTCTGTCTTTCGACAGGTTAAAAATTTTCCCAATTTTGTAGTCATTCCACTCGTACTTACTTAAAAATATTTATATATATCGAAAATATTTTTTAGTTAGTTATTTCATTGTGTTTTTTAAATTATAGAAAGTATTCAAGTGTCCTTTGGTATTCTGATTGTCAGGTGTGGAAAGTTAAAGTGTTTTGATTTACATAAGCCATGAGGTGACAACGGTACAAAATTTGTATGGCCTCTGCCCGCCCCCCCCCCCAGACGAAAATCCTGGATTCGCCACTGAGAGAGAAAGTTTCGTAATCGTCAAAAAATTCGACTTTCAGAGTTGATGAATGCAATTTTGAGTTATTATTGTAAGAACTGCTGCCAAGAAACTTTTGTAAACGATGCTTTAACCTAACAATTTCATGGGTCGATCCAGGCGAAAATTGGGGCCGTTTTGCAGTCCATTCACAAAATTCCGCTTCATGAAAACGGACCCTTCACAAAATTCAAATTCATAAAAACGATCCCTTTACAAAATTCCACTTCATGAAAACGGACCCTTCACAAAATGCAAATTCATAAAAACGGACCGTTCACGAAACTCAAATTTATGAAAACGGACCCTTCACAAAACAAATTCACGTAAAATATAGAAATATGACCTCTAAAATTGAAGGTTTTACATGATAAAAGAATTTTTCACAAAAATATTTTTTATTTTTCTCAAAAATAATTTTTTTCCCGCACAAATATTTTTTTCTCACAAAAATATTTTTTTTTCACAAAAATATTTTTCCTCACAAAAATAATTTTTTTTCACAAAAATATTTTTTCCTCACAAAAATAATTTTTTTCACAAAAATATTTTTTTCTCACTCAAATAATTTTTTTTTCTCACAAAAATGGGCCCCTAAAAAAACCTGGATCGACCCCTGAATGTAGGCTGCATTCTACGTCTGTTTCTTGAGCCTCAAAGAGTGACTTCCACCCACGGTTCTTTCCTATTGCTAAAAATGTTTGTATTAGCGAGCTTCACCACCCGTCGAAGTTTGTTCCATGACTTTAGAATCACCCTGTATAGGCGAATCATATTGATTTTATTTAGGAGCATCGAAAATATTTCGTGCCCTGCTTGACAAACGACTGCTTATCCTAGAATTTTAAAGCCACGGAAGTTTAAAGGCCAAACAAATTACTGCAGCTCCAAACGGCGGAGTCAACTGAGTTTCAAGAATATTTCGCCTTTATTCTGCTTTCTTTAAAAGCGAAAAAGCTTTTGCATGTTGAATTCTTCGCGTTCCATTGATTTGTGTACCATTACTCAAGATTTCAATAGCGGATTTCTTCTCCCACTACTGGAAGTAAATATTTATTCAAATTCTTTTTAAGCATACCTAGAATGAAAAATTTTTGTCTGTTTTCGGAAAAACAAAAGAATGGTTGGTTTTTGTTCGGGGAAACCTAATTGGGAACAAAACAATGTTTCTTTGGAGAGTGACGTTTTACAGACCTTGTTTTTTTCAGTTGTTTGGTAATTTTCGTTTAGGGCACATAAATGTTTCATGAACAAAGTATGTCATAATAAATGTCTTTCCATTGTTTATTTATCTTTTTGGTGTGTGTGTGGTGGGTTCTTCTCGGATTCAAGTAAATGAAGCTTGAATTGATGTGTTTTATTTACATGATTTCTATGCTTTATTTATTTTTTGGTGTGTGTGTGTGGTGGCGTTCTTTTCGGATTGAAGTAAATGAAGCTTGCATTGTTGTGTCTTATTTACATAATTCGCAGTATGTAGACGAGTAAATTATTTTAAAGCGTGTGCAAGAAGTCTGTATACTAAATTTATGATGATTTCAGTCGCCTTTAGTAGCCGAGTATGTTCACTGAGTTTCGTTTGAAATAAAATTCCTCCTCAATATTTATGCTTGCTACTTAAAAAGCAATAGGAGTAAATCTCAACCCTGTCCCCCCTCATACCTCATCATCTCTATCCCACCTGACATACATTTTAGTTTTTAAAAACGGTTATTTATTTATGAATGATTGTAATGGATAGATAAAACCAAATTTAAGAATTTCATTTTAACTTATTTAATTTCAATTATTCGGTGAAAAGATTTAAATTAATTAATTAAAATCACCTTATTAGAATCTTTCCAATTTCAAAATTCTGTTAAGTAAATTATTTCATTAGTTAATCATTTAACTCAGTGGTGCGAAAACTATGAGACGCGACCCCTCGGGGGGTTGTGAAAAAATTTTTGTGGGTCGCTAAATTCAAAAAATTTTTATTTGTCAAAAAAAATATAAGGCTTTTCTTCAAAAAACGTGGTCGTGACCCCTGTAGGGGTCGCAAAAAACTTTTACACAAAGTGAGGGTTCGGAAATGAAAATGGTTTGCGCACCACTGATTTAATTTTTCAAAATTAATGCAAAATGAAATTGCCTGTATTGAATTCTAGGTTATCTTGTGCTAGCACTTCTTTCGACAAATATATACTTTCGTTGTAAAATTCATTATTATATTTTCGCACATATATGTATGATAAAATAAAATTCTTTAGTGATATGTTATTGGATTGATGAAATTGTAGCCATCAAAAATGACATTCAGCAAGTTCTGCATCTTTAGCCAAACATCAAACTTTCGAAAAAAAAAAAAAACCTATCATTTTATTTTCATTAAATTGTTACTATACATTAAAATCGCAATTCAGTTAAAAACACGAATTCCATTTTATAAAAAAAATAAAATAAAACTAAAAGCTTATCTATTTTCTTCCATGTTTCTGTTTCGCATGCATTGTTGTGCTTGCTCGAAGATGTAGAGCTCTCCATTTCTTGGCGACACATTTTCGTAGACACCATCGACCCTGTGCCCAAACATCATATTGGTGCATGACAAAATGCAAAAAAAGAAGAAGAATTAGAATGATGTATTGTCTGTCCACCACGAGAAATGTCGCCGCCAAATTGTCTAGTTTACGGCGGTCGCTATAGCAACTGGTTACGCTAGGGAAGATCCATTTCGAATAGGAGGAATCCAACGGCAGTCGTAGTTTTTTTATTCTTGGCGTCAGTTTGCGGCGAAGCACATTTGAATGAACTTCTACCTACTAGAAATGGATTCTTCCTGCTATAATCTGTTTCTATAGCGACCGCCGTAAACTATACAATTTGGCGGCGACAGTTCTTGTGGCGGACAGACAGTAAACATAGGGTTACCATACATCCGGATTTCAAGCTCATGCCCGGACTAGTGCCCAGACTTTCAAAATGTCCGGATTTAGGCCAGTGAATGCGGTGCGAAAGAAATTTTCTTGTAATAGAGGATATCTGACGTATTCGAAAATAATGACGTCATTCTGCCAATGAAAGAAAATTAATTGTTTACTCCGTTTTCATCCATTGTCGATGAGCCTCCAGGCTTCACTTCAATTTGAGAATCAGAAGTTTTGACAGTTTTTTTTTTAACTCTGTTCTTTATTGATATAAATTTGAGTTACCAAATATTATTAAAGGTTACATCTTCTTTGCATTCTGATGTCTTAAATTTTTTTCACTGCCTCAAACTCTGTACTAGTGTATTGAAGGAGGGTCGTTAGCATGCAGCTTTTAGAATTTTATAATATTCTTTGACCACACTTTCCTAGAATCTTCAATATCCTCCCCCTAGGGCAGAGGTTCCCGAACTTTTTTCCCTCGCGTACCCCTTGATTAGTTTTTTTATTATTTTAGCGTACCCCTTGATTTGTTTTTTTATTTTCGCGTACCCCTTATTATTTTCTGGGTGTACCTTTGATTTGTCTTTTATTTTCGCGTGACCTCCCTTTGATTTGTTGCTTTATTATTTTCGCTTACCCTTTTAATTTGTCTTTGCGTAGCCTCTGATTTGTTCTTTTTATTTTAGCGTACCTTGATTTGTCTTTATTTTCTGCGTACCCTTTATCTGTCTTTTTTTATTTTCGCTTACCCCTTGATTTGTCTTTTTATTTTAGCGTACCTCTTGATTTGTCTTTTTATTTTCGCGTACCCCTTGATTTGTCTTTTTATTTTAGCGTACCCCCTACTGTCGTATCTCCCTCTCCAACCACCCGTCTCTCCAAAGAAGTTTTTATCAATAATGTTAAGGGCCTGTATGAGCTAAAGTGTCAACTGACTGGAATTTATAACTTTTGCGGGGCTTATTTTTTATTTTACAATTTATTTCATTTGTACAATAGTAATAATTCAACGTCAAAACAGATGAAATCAGTACTGTAATAATTTTGCATCAACTTATAAGGATAGCCAAAAATTACACTTCCTTTTTTTTCTTATTTTGAGGGTAGGCTTAGGGCATGCACAACTTTCATTTTTAATTTTTACACGAACTTGGGGAAACAAAATTCTGTAACATTTTTAATCTCTTATGTTTTGTTGTGTCCGCCATTACCCACGTTCAATTCGCGTACCCCCAGGTGTACGCGTACCACAGGTTGGCAACCTCTGCTCTAGGGTATCCGGATTTCAACTAAAAAATTATGGTAAGCCTATGTAAACATGTATCACTGTTCAGTACACTACAGGGCTAATCATTAATGTTATAATTTCTTCTAAATTCTACATAACTTAAATTATGTATGTTTAAAGTCTATGTTAAAAATGTTCACACATCACCTTTATTAAACCAGCGGGAGTGGCCTCCCTAAACTTTCTCGTATACTCATTTCTTAAAAGCTCTCGTGTAGCGAGTCAGTTCCCCGCACCCTAGCTCGGATAAAAATTTCGAATCTGCGCTTTTCCGAGAGCGCAACAAGTTTCTCCAGCACATGTAGAAACGACAAAACAAACGGAAATAAAATAATCTGAGCAGGATCAGAATTCGCCAAAATGGCGAAAAAGGAGCCAAAAGGGAAGAAAAAAGCGCCAAGCAGGAGTCATTAAGCGTAAGCCTTTCGTCATGAAGCCGCTGAATATCATGCACAGAGATTGCTTGAGTGCGCATGCGCGTAGAGATAACGGATTCGTTTCAAAAGTTTTTTTTTTAAAAAAAATTGAATATGCAATTTGAACAACTCTTTTTTTAAACCTATTGAGATGAAAATTGGGCACTGATCTATAATTAATGTTAGCATCCGTGATACCAAGTTTTATTTATCTAAGCCAAATGGCTTATGAGATATAATTTTTACAAGTATACGATTATACAGACCGACAGACAGTCAACCCTTTGACGGATTTGGCCCAAAATTGTATACGGACCTACATTCATGATGATAAAACTGTGTACCAAATTTTATCCATCTAGCTATTCAGGTATTTGAGTTATAGTGTACACATGAAAGTGGACAGACAGACAGACTTCCAGCTGACGGATGTTGTCCAAAATTTGAAAGAAACCTACAAATGATGTGTCAAGATCACATACCAAATTTCATCACCGTAGCTCTAATAGTTTTCGAGTTATCGTGTTCACAGACAGACATAATTCCAAAGTTGTGTTTTTCGGACACAGGGAGGTCTAAAACGTGGAGATTCGTTAAAATCTCGAGTTTTTATACTTTGTATACGAGAAAGTAAAAATGGAAGGCATTTGCGGCTTACAAATATTACGATTTTCATAAATCAATTTTCCGAAGTTATAAATGATTTCTAGTTGAATTACGTTATTTAAAAATAACTTGACTCACATTCCTTTATTTCCATTCACTTCATCTGTCTTGTTTATTTGTTTAGAAGTCAGCATCCTAATCAGTTTTTAAACGAATCGCATCTCGTATTTTAATGCCATCGGGCAATCTGCTGCAGCTGATTTGGCCTTTAATGACCCTCATCAATTATATTTTGTTCGTAATTTCTGGAGAACTGCGGCACTGGGAACAATTATATGAAGTTAATTTCAATTCTTTACAGCTTAATTGCCGGCGAAACAATTACTCTGCTTGATTGCATTCCTTTGCTTAAAGAAGAAAATAAAATACCGCCCACCTCTACATTTCCCAGGTTTTATAGCTTCGTTTTAATTAAAATATGTATTTTATTTCTATTTCGTAACGATAAACCTTTTATTTGAGAATCGCAGTAAAACTATTTTGTTAACGGTGCTAAACGGATTTTGACGGCATTAAATCAAGATAATCTCTATAGTTTGGAATTTTTCAGATTTTTCTTCTTGGAATTCTACGAATTTTTGGTCTCAAAAGGCCATGCAGTCGACAAAGTAAGCTTAATAATAATAGCAGTTATAAAAAGAATGAAATGTTGGTAAACAGATTGAATAGCCATTGTTATATATTGTGATGTTTCTGCTTTAAAGTGTACAACTTACATAAATAATTTTTGAAGCATCCAGGAGCTATAATCCCGTCTAATAATTAATTTTGATGTCGCATGAAAAAGATAATAAAATGCTTTTTATGAAAAACTGGTTTTGGTAGCAATTTTTCTTTATATCAAAAATATTCCTCCAAAATTCTGAAACGTTTGCCCATAAAAATGGAGCATTCTATTATCTGATTTGCCATTATCCGAGCTTTATTTTATTGTATGTTTAAGAATTCGCTCGAATAATAACTTCAAAGATTATTCTACTAACTTCAAGTGGAAATCATGATTGAAGCACTTTGACATTAACAATTCGATTTGCAAGAAAATGTGCTTTCAAAACCTGTTCCACTTTTTTTTTTTATTATTGCCATAAGCGGTAGAAGCCCATGCATTGGAGTTGCAGTATCTCTTACAATTGCTTGAGAATGATTTATTTTTCACTGTACCATTTCGACTTTTATATACTGAATGTTCGATTACCTAAAGCAAATACAGGTAAAATATTTGTTCTGTAACCACTGTGTGAATGATAACTGAATATCATTAAACGTAATTTCAGTGAATACAGAAAATAAGAAAAAGAAGCTGCTCTTGTGCTGCGAAGATTCCAAAATGATAAGCAGTTTTATTTGGCGAACGTGGCAAGATGATGCATACGAGTAGAATGACTAATACTCTCGTGAATAATGAATAATGACTAATACTCTCATTACATACTCATTATATTCTCACTAATACTCTCATTACATACTCATTATATTCTCACTAATACTCTCATTACATACTCATTACATTCTCACTCGTGAATAATGACAAATACTCTCGTGAATAATGAATAATACTCTCGTAAAATACTTTCGATAATTTACTAATGAATGATAATTTAATAATGATAATTTTCATAATGAACTAATGAATAATGACTTCATTACATTCTCACTAATACTCTCATTACATACTTATTACATTCTCACTAATACTCTCATTACATTTCACTAATATCTTTCATATACTACTACCAGTATTCCCTAATTCCTGAATAAACTACACTACTCGTGAATAAATGAAATACTCTCGTAAAAATACTTTCGCATAATACTAATGAATGATAATTAATAATGATAATTTCATAATGAACAATGAATAATGACAATACTCCTCCATATTTCTCACTAATTAATACCTTTACATTAATACTTATTACATTCCAATAATTTCATTACATTCTCACTAATACTTTCATTACTCTCATTCATTCTCACTCGTGAATAATGACTAATATTCGTGAAGAATAATATCGTAAAAAATACTTTCTTTGATAATATAATGAATGATAATTTAATAATGATAATTTTCATAATGAACTAATGAATAATGACTAATACTCCATACATTTCAGCCATACCCTTATTACATACTTTATTACATTTCAACAATATACATTACATCTCAATAATACTTTCAATACATTCTCACTCGTGAATAATGACTAATAGCCAATACACAATGAAATAACTAGCAAAAACATATTTTTTAACGTGTCAACGCTGCACATACGAGTGGAATGACTACAAAAGTGGGAAAATTTTCGAGCCTATCAAAAGCCATTAAGAAATGTTTTCACTTTTTTTAAAAGGGAGATTAAGAAAAAGCAGCTGTAGTGATTTTAAATAAAATAAAAAATTCTGGTTTAGCTCGGGGGGGCTGCAGCTTGATAGCCCCCCCCCCTGGATTCGTCACTGCACCTGAGGCTTCAAAACTGGATGTTAACGCAATTAAACGAATCTTCGAGAAAATTAAAATATGAGAGTTGGAAACGTTCCCTTAATTTTGTGTATTTCAAGCTTTAACTATTGCGGCGTTAACTGTTGCTTAGACAATGACCCAGAAATTCTCTGTTTAAAGAAGATTTATATTTATTTATTCACCCGACTTGATATGAGCTTCACCCCTTGCCCCGATGTTTCTCTGCCATTTCAGATTTTAATCTGTGGGCAGCTTAAACTCTACTCTATCTTGGATAATTGAAATTCTGCAATCATGTCCTTACGCATGATATATTTCGTTTCAGTAAAAGAAGACAGTATAACATATATTTTAAGATCCTATCCGCGAGGCCTTTTAATTCTATCAGGAACATAACAGTGTTGCCACGTGAAACTAAATAAATATAATATTGTGAACTATTTACTTGTTCCTCTCGGCGTAATTCAAGATCTAATCAAATAAAGAACTACACGATGCATGTTCGATATGGAACGTTTTGCGATGATTCATATCCAGGAGGAAGGGACTCAAAACATTTTAAAAAGAGCCTTAGACAAATTTGCTTTTCGTGGAAGCTGAAATTCAATTTAATGCTATTTTCCTTTCCGATCTGGCAACACCGGGGAAGCGCGTTATCGTCTTCACGTGACCAATTTAAAAACGGCGGGAATAAAATAGAACGCCGAAAAATGGCGGGAAATGGATTAAAATTACTCGGAACGTAAACTTTCAGAAGCGTTGGAAAGATACGAAATTGGGTCTGATTTAATGGATGCATCCGATGGGGGCACAGGGCTTTGGCTGAATGAAAAACTGATTTTATCTCTTCCGTGAATTAAAACAATTTTTTCCTTGTTTGGAGATCTACAGGAAGACAATTTGTCTTGTGCAAAATGGGCGAAGGACCCCCCCCCCCTCTTTCTTGAGTGGATGGGGGCAGTTTTATTTTTTGCAACAATTTTCATTTAAAAGAACTAGAAGCTTTTTTACTTTATCGAGTCAATTTTTTTAAGGCACTTGTAGTTTAATTGTTTCCTTTTTTGCGTTTTAGCATGCGTTTGTTGAAATTGAAAATTTTTTTGAACAATATTTAATTCACTTTATTTTAATTGTAAATCATGTTGGCTTATTTTCCGAGATCTGATATTTAAGTGATGAGATGGGTATGGCAGTCATTCTTAATTATTTTAATTGTAAATCATGTTGCCGTATTTTTCGAGATCTGATATTTAAGTGATGAGATGGGTATGGCAGTCAT
>BGPR01019054.1:0-29875 GCA_013235015.1 Araneus ventricosus | reverse complement strand
TTGTTGTGTTTTGGCAATCCTTATTTAGTTGATATATTCTATTGGTGGATTAGGTCCTTTTAGAGTAAGAGGAAAATTAACGCGGGTTTAAGGAAACCTGACTGTGTGTGTGTGTGTTAGAACGAAATTTGAATGTTAATATTTATAATTAAAAGATGATTAAAAAACAAAATTATTTTCGTCAAACATAAATCAGTCATTTAAAACTTCTTGGCATACAGTTTTGACTATATCTTAAACAGTTTATTTCTTCATAACTTCATTACACCAAAATTTTAAGTTTAAAACTGATAAGTTAGCCTTTTCCAAATCTTCAAAAATATAAAATAAAATTCCTTTTCCACCAAATTTTCAAATATACCATCTATATAATAAAATGCAGTTCAGAAAGGCTTCCCTACATGTATACGTGCTTATTACAATAATTATTTATTCAGGAAAGATATAGTGTTTTTCTCAGTTTAGTCATTTTTGTTTTAAATCTCAGAAAATTCTAGTTGTCGTAGAATGATGTAACCCATCTCGCAAACTTTAACTAAAAAAGTAAAGTTTAAAGAAAATAGTGGCTTCAAATATGTTCAAATTAACTATTCAAAATTAAAACCCATAATAATTATTTTCCCTTAGAATTTTAAAACTGATTAGATGGCCATTTTCAAAATTTTCAAACATCTTTTTTCGGAGCAAAATCTTAAACATGCACTTTTTTAAACGAAATGTTGCTTCCGCACATGTAACTACACCCACTGCAATTATTATTAATTGAAGGAAGGTGCAATATATTTCTCTGGAAAGTTATTAATGTTTTTTAAAACTCATAAAATTTGAGTTGTCGAGAGATGAATAAGCCAATTTTCCAGAAACTTTTTATCTAAAGGACATTCAGTATTAAACACACATTCATTCATTTATTTAACCAAACCGTGCGACTCCAACTTATTTAATTAAACGATTTATCTGAAAAAAAATTCGTTGTTTCAGACTTTAAACCAATTCAAGAGTTCCGCCAATTCAAACGTAAACAATCGTAACTCGCGAGCTGTTGAAAAACGGCGATTAACAAATTCTGCGCGATTTTGCGTCCACATAAGGTTTTCATATATTGCTTGACACACCAACATTTTATATCAGACACCTTTTACTTTACCACAAATAAAAATGGCCGAGTTATAAATTTTCGAAATTAATTGTTTTCGACAAATCGACGTCCTCCGCTTCCTGGAGTCTTGCGTTAATTGGAAGATCTTCCTCGAAGTGGCTCTTGAAGTGACTATAATCGTTAAATATGACTGAAAAGACCGAAAGACTGTTTAGAAATTTCCACTCAAACAGCATATTCATTTACCACATCCAGAAAAAAATATAGTTCTTTTCGTCGTTTAAAGCATTTTTTCAATTAGAATTATATAATGGAATTACTTTTATTACCCAGAAGGGCTGCTAATCAACGACAGTTAATTTAATTGTCTCGTCTAATGTTTTGTTTAATTAACTGTCAAACCTGATATGATTGTCGACAAGATACTTGTTAATATGTGAATCAAAGAATTGCAGCTAATTTTTTTAACTATGAATTTTTTAACCGTCTGAGCGGCACAAACGTCTTTTTACGTTTCTCATGTTCAGTTCAAAAGCGGATAGCTCGCATTTATATATACATTTTCTTAAACAATCATGGATAAAGTGTTCTTAAGATTTCAGAGATATAATTAAATGCAAAAAAGATCGATTCATTTACTTTAAAGTTAAGTGTTCTAACCTGATTGCTAAAAGTGCAAAATAATTGGGCGCTCAGAGGGTTAAAATAGAATCTTTAAAAGTAGATCTGTGTTAAATCTACAATCTAAAAGAAATGAAAATAATCACTTCTTAAAAGGACATGAATTGCGTTAAAACGATGAACAGGTCGCAAACGCGTTAAGTAGTACGAAATATTTATGGTTACTCTTTTATTTCACAAAGTAACATTTCAATTTTAAACGGACAATCGTTATTTTATGAAAATTTCTTCTAGAAATAAAAGCGTTGTTCTAACATTTATATAAACTGAAATTAAAACTCCATTCTGAAATTTTTAAGTGGAATGCTGCTCTTTTTGGTAAATTGCATACAAATCTAACCCTCCGGAGTAAATCTGGCGAAATCCATAAGATCTTGATTCCCGCGTAGCATAGCATAGCACCAACATACAAACTCTGAAATACAGATATACATTCTCCTTTATAATTAATAGAGAAGAATATAAGTGTATACACGGCCTGACACACATTCTATCTTATTATTAGTAGACATAGTCTTAGTTTCCGAAATTCTCGCCTTTATTTTTCGAAGTTAATTCGCGGTATAAAGAATCAGGAATACAATTTGACTGGAAAATAAAGCAAATGGATTAAAACAAGCAGGTTCATCTTTAAACGAATCGTTTATTAAATGAATTTTCTCTGAAGTCTGAGTGCATGTGCTACATTATATCGAGATTACTGAGAAGAAGAGACAGAACGAAGTATCAGTAAATCTCTTAACTGGCAAGATTCGCCTTGAGGGGAAGGGTAATCAGTCTCGTCTTTTAAAAGAATATATTTAAATGACAGTCAAGCATGACTAAATGTGAATAACGCGAAAATAGAAGAATTAGAGTAAAGCACACTTCATACGTTTCTCCTTTAAATTTCCTTTCATCACAGCCGTATTTAGAGTAAAGATAAAGTGCTTCGTTTAAACTACGCAAAGCTTCGATTATACGTCGTGTTTCCCCGTTCTAAAATTTGAAAATTTCCACCATTCTAGCATGTGAACTATATCAAAGACATCATGACTTCAAAGTTATTGATGAATTATTAGAAGACAAATGGTGTGCTGTTAAGTATAGCGATAATGAAGTTATTTCCCTTCCTTTAAAGACGTATTGGACTAAAAAAACTCGAACTTATTCCTTTTGTGAAAAGGATTATGAACAAACATTCCATGAACAAAATTCCATCCATAAACATATAGGCATAAAACAATCAACCGACTTCTGAAGATTTTCTTAAAGAAACGCCTACCTACATGCACATAAATCGTAAATGATAGGTATAATTAGTACTCAAGTTATGCGGTAAAGGTGTGATTTTTCTCACTTATATAAATTCTTAATTTTCATTATTAATTTCCATACTATTTAGTATTATACTAGTATAAGTTTAAAAATAAAATCATTATTTTCAAATGGATTTGCATAAGAAACATTAAATTTGTGGTAATGAAAGTTGTTTATTAAAATTTCGATTATACGTCCTTTCTTTTATACGTCGTTTCATATTAGTGAGTTGGTAGACGTATAAATTGATAAACTTCTTGATACAAAAGTATCAAATGAGAAAGTCTAAAAAATACCGGAAAAATTTGTAATGCAATATGATTCGGACGCGATGTGATTTAATTTATATCCAATTTGTATGAAATATCCAAAGATATCATTTGGGATATCAATATTAATAGAAAGTGTATTTAAATATCACAAGTTTAGAGAAAATATTTATTTTCGCTTAAAAACCAAAACAGGAAATGGCAATTTAGGCTGTGTATTTTAAATGGCAAAATAATTTTCTTCTGCTGTTCAGGGATATGTTTTTAAAGATTGAAATTTAAAAATACGTATTTATACACATGCTACGTTTTATCTTGCTCAGACACTGTTTCCAGGAATCATTAAAGGAATCTTTCCATCAGATCCATTTCCATTGATTTAATTCGCATCCACTTAAGGAGTTTATTGCTGTAAATTTCAGTTTCCTATAGCTTTTCTGCCTGCCCAACATGAAACTAGAAGAAGTACAGCAACTAAGGAAAAAGAAAACAAGGGCAAAAATGAAGAGAGAAAATGATTTTGCATAATTCTGAATGAAAGCCCAAAAATTTATAAAATGATTTGTACCACTTTTAATATTGCGAAACTTTCTATATAAAATTTTCAAATTGATTCAACAACATTCTCATTAAAGATGTTTATTTCTTATATAAGGCCAGGATTATTATACCTGGGCTGGTAGACCTAAATTTAGTCTTATTGTCATTAGATATGGATACATTATGAAAGCGTGAATTTTACAGTTCGCGAAGCTAAAGGTTCTAATGTTAGATAATTATTCGTGTGCAATACAACAGAGAAGTGAGAATAGCAATGGAAGTGAAAGAAATTCAAGCGACTTTCAGAAGCAGAATTTACACAGTATTACAACATTAATATTAATGATTAAACTGTCGTCAGGGATATGGGCTACATTAAACAACCTGCTGACTGTCACAGATTTCAAATCCGTAAAGATGAGATTTTATTATCAATTTTTCCCTCATTTCTTGGAACGCTAATATTTTGAAATTCTGTAGAGTTATTTTCTTTTTGATGACAATGCAATGTATTATTTTTTAAAGACGGATTATCAAACAACCACTTAACTTATTTTGACTTGATTCATTACGAGAGACGATATCTGGTGCTCAATGTGACAGAAATTGATTTCAAGATTCCCCACCAAAAGAATATAATAATTAATCATGAAATCAATTAAAGATTAAAAAGATATATTCAAGATAAAAAGAGTGTTTCAGACACGTTTAGAAAATATATCAAAAGTCTCAAGGGCAATCTGGTTTTGATGTCAGTTCTGTTTCAGTGCCATTGATTTTGAAGTAAAGCATTCGTCTTAAAAGGACTGGAGTTCAAAGTTGTTGAGTTAAAGACTAATAATCTATGTCAAAAGTACAATAAATTCACATCAATGAAATTGATAGACAGAAGTGAGGGTCTGTTTTAATCCACTGTTTGGCATTTCGTCTGTTTGAAAATTCCTTGTTACGTAGTCACGACCAAACGCGCAGTTGGATTTTCTTCTGATTTGGCAAAAATATCCCTTGAAGCCATATAAAACGACTTATAAGTAATAATTTTAATTTTTTTATTCTGTTTAAAGGTGGTCCCGTTTTAATGATTTTAATGTGTTGGAGTGTCAGTGGTGAATTTGGCATCATGAAATCAGCTGAATAAGTTTGGTAATATCGAGACATTTCATTTTGTTACACTTATAAAAGCAGATATTTAATTTCATTTTGCTAATACAAATTTGTTTTAAAATATTAATTTTAATTTATTTTAAAAGTAGTACTATTATGATACTACAATGTATGGAAATCAACAAAGAAATTTAAAATTAAGAGTATATCATTAAAGTGAGAAAAATCGCACCTTTATTGCATATCTTGAGCACTAATTATACCTATCATTTACGATGTATGTGCATGCAGGTAGCCGTTCTTAAAGAAAATTTTCAACCGTCGTTTGACGTTCTGATTGTTTTGTGCGTTTATGATTATGAATCGAGTTTGTTCATGGAATGTTTGCTCATAATTCTTTTGACAAAAAATATATGTTCAAGATTTTCGAGTCCACTTCGTCTTTAATGGAAGGCGAAAAACTTCATCATTGCTGAAATTAGCAGCAGACCAATTGTCTTCTATTAATTCATCAATTGTCAATAATTTTGAAGTCATGATATCGTACACACAAATAACGATTTCCTACTGTATTATTAATCTTTGTATAATGTTTTTCTTATATTTAAACAATTGATATCATACCACTTTATTTGAGAAGAAGTTATATGGAGTAATTTGTGGAGATGAAAATAAAATTGCGAATGAAAAAAATAAAAATTATTTTCCCTGCCTTTTTTCATAAATGATTATTATTAAATATCCCATTTAGATCAATTTTACTCTCTTAGTACCTGACATGCTGTACTTTCAACTCGAGTAGAAAATCTATTTTAATTTTAGAACTTACTTTATAAAAGAAATCTTGCATATTACAAAATGAATAATAATTACAAAAACAAAACAAGTTCTTCAAAGCGAGAAATTCATTCAAATAAAAGTGGGAGGGAAGAATTCAGAAAAAAAATTATTGAAACATATGTAGCCAAATCTAGAGACCTTTCTGACACTGGAATCATTATTCACCAGAAAACGGCAGCCCTTCCCCTCACCCCATTGTAAAATGAATGTCTTAACAATACTGCATGGAGTGTCAATGGTCATACTGGTCTTTCTAGTGGGGGGAAAAATGATCTCCTGTGCTCTAAAAGTAGCCGAACGAGGGATATATTTTCCTTCGATCTGCGCCGAGTCCTAGAGGTTAAATTCGTTCAGAGCTTTGTAAGTAAATGAATAAACGGAATTTCTATTTGAAAAAAGTACTAAGCGAAGATGTTTAAGCAGTTAGTTTCCATTAAATATATTCTAAAGAATGTAGTTAAATTTTTCAAGCGAGCCTCTTATAACGGAATGTACTTATATTTTTATACTATGAAATTATATTCGAAGGAAGAACGTTAGAGATGCACAAGTTAAAGTCTGCTGAAATAATCGAGATAAACGCCGTTGTCGAGGATCGATTGTCTTATCCATAAATAAGTGTATTAATAAGAATCCATCAGAAGGGTTTAGAAGGATCACTCGATTAAATTATATAAAAAATATATCTTTTATTCTTCAACGATCAACATCGCGCCTTGTCGCTGGGAGGGACTCTGGTTCGTTTTCTACCGTGCTCTCTGAGACAGGAAATACGTCGGCGAGTTCGCCTTACGCGATTGGTTGAATGATGGAGTGATAAGATACGTCACTCGCTTGCGCCTCTCTGTGAGTGAACAGGAGCGGAGTACTACAGAGTATGCCCCCAGTGACAAAGGCACGATTACATATATACCAACTATAATACAATGCCAAGGTGAGAAATGAGAAACAATTATATACAATGCGGGATTGATATATATGCAATAGGATAATATGGCAGGATATGCAAAATTTCAAAATTATAATTTATGCAAAAGTATAGAGAATAATCATATATGCAAAAGCAAAACCTTAGAAAATAATATAAGATTATACAATATAATCTGTAACTAGATGCTTGGGAAATCTGACCTTGCAGCCGCATCTAGTGGTGGACGGTTTAATAGGATTTGGTGGAGCAGGTGTAGGCTCCTCAATAATTCGTTGAGATTGGGTTTGATCGGAATGATCAGTATCGTCTGCAAGTAGATAAGCAGGTTTAACGCGATCAATGGATACTGTACTTTGCTTCCCATTTAAGTCGATAATGAAGTTTTTATCGTTTCTGGTAATAACCAAGTGGGGTCCTGTATAAGGTGGTGTCAATGGAGGATTAACCTTGTCGGATCTTAAGAATATATGTGAACAAGTTTTTAATGAGGGGTTGATATAAATTTTTGGGATGCCATGCAGGGCAGGAGAAACAGGATTTTAAGACCTCATTGTTTGTATTAAACTGGTTACATAAGTAGGGTTAATGGTTTGGTTGATAGAACCGCTCGTCACAAGATCGGAAGGTAATCGTAAGGTAGTGCCGTAAACAAGTTGTGCACAGGTGGCGTTAATATCCTCCTTAAGCGCTGAGCGCTGTTAGTTCTTTGAAAGATTAGATTGGAAGTTTGTACCTCGGTCAGTTGTTATTGTATCTGGACATCCGAACCTGGAAATCCAACCATGCATCAAGGCATGAGCAGTTGTTTCCGCGGTCATATCAGGCGTTGGAATCACCTCTGGCCATCTAGTAAATCTATCAATGATAGTCATACAGAATTGATTGCCGTCAGAAGGAGGGAGAGGACCTATAAAATCAATGTGTATGTGAGCAAAACGGGCATCTGGTAGGGCAAATGTGCCAATGGGAGATTTTGTATGCCTCGTCACTTTAGCTCGTTGGCATTTAACACAGCTGCGAACCATAGATTTTATATCTTTACGCATGCCTGGCCATACGAATCGCTTAGCGATTAAATCTATGGAGGCTGAAATGCCTGGGTGAGAGAAAAAATGGAGACTTTTAAAAATTAGTTCTCGCATGTTTTTAGGAACAAAAGGTCGGGGCTGTTTTTGAGACATATCACAATACAAATGGATGACCTCAAGAGGGAAATGTTGTTTTTCAATTTTAAAGAGGAATTGTTGGAATTTAAAAGTTGTTGTAGTTCCTCGTCAGCCGATTGAGCAGAAGCAAATTCTTTAAAATCAATGACAGTAGGTGATATTTCATCTATCTCAATTCGAGATAATGCATCAGCAACAGTATTATCAGAGCCTTTAGTGTATCGAATGTCAGTGGAAAATTGGGAGATGAAATCCAAATGGCGTAATTGGCGAGGACTGCATTTTTCAGAATTTTGATGGAATGCATATATTAAGGGTTTTTGGTCAGTGTAAATGACAAAAGTCCTGCCTTCAAGCATATGTCTAAATTTCTTAACAGAGGAATAAATAGAAAATAGTTCGCGGTCATAGGTGGACCAATTCTTTTGAGACTTATTTAATTTGGAAGAATAAAATGCTATTGGTTCCCACTGATAATTCAATAGTTGCATTAAAGAGCCGCCAACAGATACATTCGAAGCGTCTACCCACAAAGTTAATTGAGCACCTGGTATGAGATGCCTCAATAGTGTTGCTTTAGCAATTGCTTCTTTAGAAGCCTTGAAGGAAAGAGTTGCTGCATCGCTCCATTGTAATTGCTCGGTAGAACTGTGAGCATTGGAACGAGGATGCTCCTTTTTATTTTTATGACCTTCAAGAAATTTAACAAGGGGTTCCAGAATGTCTGCAGCTTTAGGAATTCAAAGTCGATAGAAGTTAAAAATTCATAAATAACGTCGCAATTGGGTCAAGGTTGGAAGTTGGGGAAATTCTAGGATACAATTTACACGATCAGGTAAAGGTTCAATTCCATTCTCTGATAACTTGAATCCTAGAAATTCAATGGTAGACTGTCCAAATTGACATTTCTCAACATTTATACATAAACCATATTCTCTAAGTTTTGAAAATAGGAGCTTTAAATGTTCTAAGTGCTCGTTTTCACTTTCTGAAGCAACAAGTAAATCATCAACAAATGCGTAAACAAATGGCAAGTCTCTAGTCACCTCGTCAATAAAGCGTTGAAATGTTGATGAGGCATTGCAGAGGCCAAATTGCATCCGCAAGCTCTCAAAAAGGCCAAATAGAGTGCATATTGCAGTTTTATGCACATCAGCAGGATTGATAGGAATTTGATGGTACGCTTTGATGAGATCTATGTGACTGAACATTTGTTTACCATGTAATTCCGACGTAAAGTCGGCGATGCAAGGTATAAGATATTTTTCTTTAATTGTCTGTGCATTAAGTGCACAATAATCACCAACTGGTCTCCACTCGACAGAACCTTTTTTAGGCACCATGTGCAAAGGAGAAGAGTATGCACTTTTGGAAGGACTCATATGATTAAGTTGAATCATGTGCTGAAATTCAGCTTTGGCAATTTTTAGCCTGTCTGGAGCTAACCTTCTAGGTTTAGCTGCGACTGGAGAATCTTTCGTGTTTATATAATGCACAGTATTGTGCTTTACAGGTTGATTGGGGTCTGGCAATTTAGTAATTTCAGGATACTTTAATAACAATTTACCATGAACATTATTCATATATACAGATTTCACAGAAAAAATTGAACATGTGCCCAATTTAGCAGGCACTTTTAAATTGGTAATAGAATCAATAAGACGCTTATTTCGCAAATCAGGTGATAAATTAAATTGATACAAAAAATCAGCACCAATAATAGCACAAGAAACGTTACAAATATAAAATGAATAAGTAAAATTTCTACGCAAACCAAAATTGACTGTGATGGAGTTTCGTCCGTATACATTTATAGTAGTACCATTTGCGGCACGAAAAGTTTGAATAACTGGCAGTTTCTGTTCTCTTTTATTAGCGACTATTAAGCTGGCGTCGCTACCAGAATCTACCAAAAAACAAATACCTGAATTACGGTCCCTGATGAACAGACGACGTGAGATATATCCAGAGGAAGATTCCGCCGCCTCTACTCTTCCTGCATTGGGTTTCCCTTATAAGAGCAGGGCGGAACGCACTTCTGTGCTTTGTCTTGAAAACGGAAGTGATACCAACAGAGCTTATTTTCACGTGATTGCGAACGCGTACGACGACTGTTGCTTTGTGTCCGAAATCGACTGCGAGATCGACGGAGGTCTGCAACTTCTTTACGCAGCGCTTGAATTTCCTCGCGAAGCAAATCCGTTGTAGAACGAAGCTCATTCCTTGATGATGAAGGGCTTCCGTCACCACCGGAAGAAACAGTGTGGATTGAATTTGGGCTTATTGCAAGAATTCGGTCTACCACCTCAGCCGCCCTGTCCGAAGTGATTGGAGAAATCGACGCTAAGACTGTTTGGACCGGCACTGGCATCGCTTGATTGAACAGTTCCAGCGGTAAAGAATCGTCGATATTATGGTTTTCAGCTCGTCTTTTCATAACGCGAAATAATTCGCTCGGCTTCTGGTCCCCTAGGCTTTCACCGGCCAACAGACGCCGTATTTCCTGTGTTTTCGATTCTGAGCATCGATCGATTATTTTGAACTTCAGATCGGCGTACGGATCAGAGGAATCTGGTTGAATAATTACGTCACGTACCACTGTAGCAATTTCTGGTGGAAGGTGAGCTACGACGTAATTATATTTCGTCTTGCTTTCAGTGATAGGTTTCGGAGAAGCCAATGCAAACGTAGATTCAAGCATGTGAAACCATAGTGCCGGATCTGGCTGTATAAATGGCGGAATCACTACAGCTGCCGTTTCAGGAGTCGCCATGTTGAAGAAGAATAGCTGTTGCTTCGTTTTGATATAACGAAATCGAAAGTCGAAGAAAATGCGTGATAAAAGGTCACCAATGTCGACCATCTCAGACAGCTCGCAGCGTCTCTTAGAGGGTAATTTAACATGTAACAGATTTTATGGACTACAGTAAAGGGACTGACATAAAACGACCTATAAATGAAAAAAATGTATAATCAAAAGTTCACTAAACAACATTGATTATTACAAATTTAATGCTGCTCGTTTAAAAATATTAATTTTAAAGGTGTTTTTTTAATATTACTAGTATATTACTACAAAGTATGGAAATCAATAATGAAATTTTAAAATTAAGAATATATCATTAAAGTGAGAAAAATCACACCTTTATTGCATATTGACGCAAGTAATATTGAAGAAAGTAATTTTTGGGGTCCATTTTCCCCGAAGAGGTCCAAATCCCCGGTAATGGTACGTTAGTGATGCTAGATAGTTTTAGTTCTGTGAATTAGATGATCTCCTGCTGTTGTTGGAGGCATCTTTAGTCATAATTATGCATCAATATCATTTAAGATTTATGTGCATGCTGGTAGGCCTGTCTTAAAGAAAATCTTAAACCATCGTTTTACGTTCTGATTGTTTTTTGGGTATATGATGACGAATTCTGTTCATGGAATGTTTGTTCATAATTCTTTTGACAAAATAAAATAAGTTCGAGATTTTCGAGTCCAATACGTCTTTAAAGGAAGGGGGAAACTGAATCATCTCTCAAATTATCAGCAGACCATTTGTCTTCTATTAATTCATCAATTGTCAATAATTTTAAAGTAATGATATCTTCATCATAGTTCACATGCTAGAAAGGTGGAAATTTTGGAAGGGGGAAAAGGACGTATAATCGAAGGTATGTGTCGTATAAACGAAACACTTTATCATTACGATAAATACGAATGAATCGGGACCGTGATGAAACGACGGATAAATGTAAACGACGTTGTTTTTTTGGGATGACTCGCAATTGAGTCAAGAGAACTAAGCTTTGTGGGATTAGTACAATCTTTTTACATTCTTATTATTACCCATCTTTTTAATACGGTCTGGAACATTTCGCCATAGTGGAAGAAAATCCTAGAAAACAGTGCATTGCATTTTGCACTAAAGAAAAAGAAGACAAGAGATTCGAGTTCTTGACTAATTAAACTTTTATTTATAAAATTAAAAAATGTTACCCATTTTAATTAAGAACTATTCATGGTTATGTAGAACAATATAAGGAAATAACAAACAAGATTTTGTTGATGAATATGTAAAGCAGAGAACTTGTAATGAAACAAATTTACATACATGCTATACTATTGTTAAATTTGCTGCAGTCTTTCTAAAAATGAAGTATAAGCGCTAGCAAAAAAATCAAAGAAACTTTCATAAAAAATTCTTTACAAAATTTTTAGAGTTTAGAAAGAAAAAAATTACAATGACATTATATATTTAAAAAAATAGCCCCCATGAGCTCTAGTGATAAGGGTCGTGTAGCTAACTTACAATTCCATCATCTGCGCGATGCAGAAAGATCGAAATTAAAATAATTAGGCCTAGGAATTTTGGAAGACCAAAGTTAGCAAAATATTTGTTTAAGCATTTAATAATTCTTCTTGAAGTTATGTTGTTCACAGGACAAGCGTCTAAATATCTACTGCAGTGATTAATTATTGTAAAATGAAGTGTTTGTTGTCGGTGGACCTAATGAGTTCTCCAACTATGTCAATTGCATGATTGACCTGGCTAGTGATTCTTAAGAATCATTTTTTTGTTTGAGTAACTTTAGCTTCTGACTTATTTTCTAGAAACTTTTCACAATTGTCACAGAAATTTTTTGTGTCTAAATACATTCCCTTCCATATATATTTATGTATTATGCACTAAAAAAATCAAATAAACTTTCATAAAAAATTTTCTATAAAATTTATAGAGTTTAAAAGAAAAAAATCACAATGACATTATATATTTTAAAAGTAACCCCGTGAGCTCTAGCGATAAGGATCGCTAGCTAACTTACAATTCTATCATTTTGCACGATGGAAATATCGAAATTCAAATAATTAGGCCTATGCATTTGCGGAACATTCACAATCGTTACTGGACAATGTTCGTGAATTCTTTAACATTCTAAAGCAATTAGTCACAGTTTCCACATACAGACTTCGAAATTAATTCGTCTTCTTCTAGAATACTGATGAAATTTGGAGAAAAATCGACAATGCTTATGAGTAATTACTTCATTCTTCTATATATATATACACGCAACAGATATATGAGAATTGAGGTTTTCAATCGTAACTTTCTCTTAAAATTAATCACTTAAGTTCTATTTTAATACTTTGTATATTTTTTTTCCTACACTGCCGAACAAGCTCATTTGAATAAGCGCAAGTCATCAGAAAGATATCGACAGATAAGATCACGCTCTATTGACTAACAAACCACGTGACAGGCTTGGAGTCGTCTTCCGTTAAAACGGAGTGTAATGTTTAAATCGAGGGGAGAGCTCTTCGAACCTTCAACGATGTACGATCTGGCAATTCGGAACGACAGGGATTTTCCCTTGATCGCAACGATGGCGTCTAATAATTTATTGTCTTTTGTATTTGCGCAAAGGAGTATTGTAACTTAATATTCTCTAAAATAACATAGCGGTAATTAGTAACTAATCATGCCTAAACCTCTCTTTTGTCTAACCAGATGTAAATAGACATTTTTAAATACCAATCACTCATATTACGTTTTCATAAATAAATAATTTAGTTTTAACTACTGTTTCTCCTCTCTTTATCTTTGGTGCATTTCCCCTAGAGGGTAGTCTACCTGTGGCGGGTTTGGGATTAAACCACCCACCCCTTCCCATAGAATTGTTTTGCTACAGCCGGAATTATTTTCCCGACATTATTCCCACAGTTATTCAGAGGAAATTTGAACAAAAATCAACAATGCCAAAGAGTAATTACCTCATTACTCACTGTTAGTTGTTGCTTGAAAAAACCATCATTGCTAGGTCATCCTTGCCAGTATATATGAAATGAATTTCTAGATTGCTTCACTTAACTTTGTTGCTGTAGCTTTCCTTCTCAAATCATCAATACGTCTGAACAGTGACAGACAAGCGAATGGAACTGACACAAAAGAAACTCACCCAGTCAGGGAACGCCAGGACCTAAGTACACCGAAAAGCTTCCGCCGATTAAATGGCGAGCATATAGTCCGGTGTAAGAAAAAAGATTTAAAACTGATTGAAACCGAACCATTAAACAAATTGCATAAGAAGTTAAAGCAATTAACAATTCAGTTAATCATTACAAAAAGGAATAATTAATTGAGAAATTTAACAAAACTGTAAAAAAACTCCTTCGAAAAGTTAAGGGTTGCTACAAGACATGAAAGAAACTTTCCTAGCAAAAATACTAATCATTTAAATAACACTGGTAAAGCCGTAAAGAATGTTATTGCTAAATTGTAATCTAACATCCCAAAACGGGAGATAATTGACTGTAACACGACTGGAAGAATTTCCCCAAAACATTTTCAAGTTTAAAAAAATTACTCTACATCACATATAGTGATCCATAACACATCAAAATTCAAGTTTTATATCGTGCATTTACATATTTTACAATCATGTTTTTGCTCTGTCTCCACTCCCCAGAAAAACTCAAAAACCATTATAGCATATCATCATACTAGATCGATTTATTTTATACAATTTTACTCTCAGTGCCAATGTTGTTCAAATACACATCAATTTTCTTATCTACTTTCTTTAATAAATTCAATCTTCAAACAATAGGAATAAACATATCATGCCTCTATATAGAATTTTATCTTCTGAAGGAAAAAACAATCAGTGATACATCATATATAGCTTCATTTGGTTGTAAGTGCATGCAGTACAATTCTTTTAATGGATAAAAATTTCTACTACTGTCAATGTTGTCAAGATTCATACCCAATTTACTTCATTTGTGGACCAGACTGACAAAATTAGTACAGTAATATAAAATAGAATACAATACTACCAAATACCAGGATATAAATCCCAATTTATATACAGATTGAAAATACAAATAAATTTTTTGTTGTTTGCTATGCATCACATATTTTTCTTTGCGTACACTTTGTACTGATCGTCCTTAAATACATGAAGTAAAATAAATTCTGTTATAGATAAATTGTTACACAATTATGGATTATAAACAAAAAAATTTTCCCTTTCACTTTTTCTTTTTGATTTAATTCCTAAAGTTTGGCCTTTGCTGCTCCTGCTTAAAGATTTTACTTACATTTACATTCATAGTTTTATTGTCTTTTAGCCTACTTATGACATAGTTGTTGTTTCTCAAAATTTTTATACCTGAAAAATTTGTAATACAATACGATTCGTATGCGATGCGATTTATAGGCAATTTCTGGTGAAATATTCAAGGCTAACGTTAGGGATATCAATATTAAGAGAAAGTGTATTTAAATATTTCAAGTTTAGAGAAAAGATTTATTTTTGCATTAAAACCAAAACAGGAAATGGAAATTTAAGCTGTATATTTTAAATGGCAAAATACTTTTCTTCTGTTGTTGAGAGATATTTCCTTCAAGACTGAGATTTCAAAATACGTAATTATACAAACGCTACTTTTGTCTTGCTCAGACACTGTTTCTACGAATCAATAATGGAATCTTTCCATCAGATTTGTTTTAATTCGCATCAACTCAACGGGTTCTATTGCTGTAAATTTCGCTTTCTCAGAACTTCTCGGCTTGCCCAACTTGAAAGTAGTAAAAATAGTGCAGCAGGAGATTAAAAAAGAAGATAAAGAATGCGAGAAAAATGACAAAATGATGCATCATTTTGCATAGTTCTGATTTAAAATTACGAAAATTTATAAAAACATTTGTACCACTTTTAATATTGCAGAATTTGCTATAAATAGTTTTTAAATTTAATTGATTAGACGTTTGATGCACTCTTCTTTTTTTCTTTAATATATAGCCCGGTTTAAAACACCTGGGCTGGTAAATCTCAATTAGTCTTAATGTCATTAGATGTGAATAGGTAATGAAAATGTGAATTTTACAGTGCGCGAAGCTATAAGTTATAAGGATGGATTATTATACGTGTCCAATACAGCAGGGGCATAAGTATAGCAATGGAAGTGAAAGATATGCAAAGGAACTGATTTCCTCTCTCACCTGCCTCCTCATTGTCCAAGTAAGCGAGTAACTTTCAGAAGCAGAATTCGCACAGTACTATAACATTAATATTAATGATTAAACGCTCTTCTGTGATATGAAATTTCATGTCTGTAAACATAAGATTTTGAAATCAATTCTTCCCATATTTCTTAATACGATAATGCTTTGAAATTCTGTTTAGTTATTTTCTGCCTGATGACATCTGAATATATTTATTTTTTAAAAATGGATTATCAACCAACCACTTAACTTATGATGATTTGATTCAATACGCGAGGCGCCATCTGGTGCTGAATTTGACAGCAATTGATTGCACGATTCCCCACCAATGAATATTATAATGAATTATGAAATAAATTAAAGACTAAAAAGATGAAAATATTCAGTATAAATAAAGTGTTTCTGATACGACACAAAATATATCAAAACTCTCAAGTACAATCTGGTTTTGGTGCCAATGCTTTGGGGATAAAACTTCTGTCTTAAAAGGATTGGACGTTCAAAATTGTTGAGTTAAAGACTAATAATCTGTATCATAAGTACAATAAATTCACATCAATAAAATTGACCCAGCGATGTGAGGGTCTGTCTTAAGACGCTTTTTGACATTTCGTCTGTTTGAAAACTCCTCGTTACATATTCACGACCAAACGTGCTGTTGGATTTTCTTCCGACTTGGCAAAAATTTACCTTGAAGTCATTTAAAACGACTTATATGTAAGAATTATTATTTTTTTATTCTGCTTAAAGATTATCCCAATTTTTGGAGAATCAGTGGTGAATTTCGCATCATTAAATCAGCTGAATAATTTTGGTAATATGAAGACATTTCATTTCGATGCACTTATAAAAAAAAGATGCTTAATTTAATGTTATCAATTAATACAATGAAAGTTTTGTTGATAAGAATTGGAAGTAAAGTTTTGTTTAAATAATCTCCACTGAAAAAAGAGAGGGTTGATAATAGTCCGTGTTGAAAGTTGGTTATTCTTGTTTAGTTCCTTCAAATATTGCTTTAATCTTTTCTTGAAAGTATCATCTTTCCAGATAGAGTCCGGAAATGCGATTATTTCTTCGTCTTCCTCTTTTTGTATACTCAAGGGTGCGTGAAAATGAAAAGCCAAGATTTTCTTCTGCATACGTGAGTTTGAGTTTTTTTCTGCTCACTAACATATCTGTTCTGTTTATAAATTTTCTGCTCACTGCCATATAAAAAAATCACTACGTTTAATTACAGTATGTTATTGATAAGCAGATGCCATTACTTTTAATCTATCCTATTTCGTTTTAACTTCCATTGCGTTCATTAAGTTTATTGGGTTTATTAAGCTTTGTACGTAATTTTACTCTTGATTAAGCAATTCTAGAATTGTTTAGATGTACTGTCTCATTTTACAGTCCTGTATCAGGCTTTACACCCTCTTGGGTAGGCTGTGTTAATGTGGATTTTAAATAAATATACAGATATACAGATGAAATAATTTTTATTTATTATTGTTGCTGATGCTTAATAATCAACATTATTTTGTTAAAACAAAATTGAAATTATTTCAGTTATTGAAATTTTGTATTTATTGTTACTTTTCATATGTTTCTGGTTTCTTTCCTGTATATATTTAGATAATATACAAGTCGCAGTAAATAGTAAGTTGCACTGCTTGAAGAGGAAAAACAGGGCAGAAATTTTACAATAATGGTATATGTACACTAAAATGTAATAGAGAAATTCTTTTTCAACTTAACCACATCCTTTATTTAAACATTGTCAAAGCGTGACACACGGTTCTATTTGTGCCCTGCGATGATATACCACCCAATGTCGAAGAAGTGAAATTTTTACACCCGAGGGTACTACGTTGCATTTGAAGTGAGAAGTAATGCACCCAAGTCTCGTCCCCCGTGCCAGTTTGTCCCCATTTCCTCCCTGTTAATATCAATTTGAAAACACCATAACAGTTTCAAAACGTTTCCCTTTGTGTTTGCGGTCAATAGACAAATCACCCATCGAGCAGAAACTTACGAAATTAGAACGGAACTTGCAATTGCCGTACGTTTTCACGACCGATTACTATCCAAGAAACTAAAATGCCGTGGGCAAGCTGCTACGTTACGCGCTGCAGATGTATGACTTCCTTTTTGCCGCGAAGTTTCAACAATTTTTTTATCAAGATTTGTTATGAAAGTGTAAAACATACTTTTTGATTGATATACGAAATTTCTGCTGGGATTTTCTGTTTTGTACTCTTGCGTTGAATTTTAATAAAGTAATCTCCGCAAATTTTAAATAAACGGTCGATGACTGTAGAAATAAGATAATCATATTAATTTATGTTTTCTTCTGTTGTTATTTTTCTCAATTAATTTTCTCCTTCACTTTCAAAAACTGGTTGTTTTTCTCAGGACAGTAATTTTAGTAAATTTGAACTTAATACATTGGGAATATTTATGCTCAGCTTGGAAGCGTTATAATTGCCTTTTGATAAATCTGAAGTCACGTGGACAACATTCGTGACCAAAATATTGATTGTTTACAAACAATCATTTAAATTGCAGTAGACTGCAAGAAACAAATAATTCAATTCATCAGTTTCAATGAGAAAGTTTTGCAATCGAAAAAAATCTCAAGATTTTGATGAATCTTTGCTTTTACCTCCCTGAGAACGATTAAGCAATTTTGGGAAATTTGAGTGTCTTTGAGCAATATTAATTGAAAATATAGTGATTTAGATGAAATGAAATTTTGTGCGTGGTGTTTATACCAGAATTGAAGATTTCGAGCAGATTCTATCAGATTCTGGACGGCAAGCGTGTTTGGGAAGTTTATAGGTCTGCCCTTCCATGCGCATGTGAACAGTAAGCACACAAAGAGATGGATGGGTAAAATTTATATTTGGTTTAATAATTGGAGTTTAGACACCTATCAAAATTCGGACGAAATTAAACAATAGGTAGAATTTTTATCGGCCTGTATATTTCCGTTCGTGTGGATCTGATTATCCAAAAAACAACGACTAGTTAAATGCTATTTGGTATGTGGTTTTGTAACCCAAAACCTAAATCTACCTCAAACTGTAAGCAGATTCGGGCGACAGGAATACTTCCAAAGTTTTTCCCCTTATATTACGATGCGCAAATCGTGCCATATTGTGTCATTTTACACGAAACTGTGGGAAGGGAAGAAAATATCATTCCGCTAGTGCTCATATCGGTTTCTAAATGCCTTTTGTTCCATCCCATCCGGTGACTCACGTGCGGGGTTTTACCCATATATCAAATCCTAGACTCAGAATAATAATCAAAATTTAAATTATTAAATTAAAGTCCAATAGAATATTGTAGTTGAGAAATTTCTTTGAAAAGAAGATGTTGGAATTATGCTTATAAGGAAAAGCAAAGAATTTTAGTACAAAATAATACTCAAAATTTCCTCTTGTATTTAAAAATTGGAATATAATTCATTTTAAAGTTATTAGTTTTAAAAAGTAACATTTACAATTAATATAATTTAACAAAATGATATTAAAAATTAAAAAAGTAATTAAACTTTTGTATTAGACATATTGGCGCATATGCAGCATCTTCCAATAAAATACAAATGCAGATAATAGAATACCAAAAAATACAGACGAAAAAGAAGTACGCAATAGCGATAACAATACACCTTTTTGCGGGCCCTACGCATCAGCATCCAGTGATTGTATCCACAATATTGTTTTATAATTAACCAACAAATCACTAAAAAATTAAACAACAAAATTCTTGCTTTAATACTTGAAATAATTATGCGATGACTAAAAATCACTTCACGCTACATGTGTGAACATTGGCTTTGGATTCTTTCACCAAGAAATGAGACCAGTGTTAAATGTTGGAATAATGGCGACTGAACGACTTAATGTTGCAACATTCATATTCGATTCCTTTCATTTTCCGAAAAAGCCAAGCCCTAACCGCACCATACAGAGAAATATAACGAGAAATTCGAATGGAGTATACACTTTCTGTTTCTCTATATTTCCTGTCGCTATTATTTTAAGTTATAAACTATCATTTTTTAAAGTTTTATATGAAACAGTAAATAATGGCTTTAGTTCCTGATTTTAAAAAATCTAAAATCATACATTCACCATTATTATTTTCGAAATTATTTTCTTTATCTACAAAAACTTTACTTGATAATATATTTTTTAAATAAATTCATGTTTAAGTGTGTGAAACTTGTCATAATTGAGAGTTCTGAAATTGTATCATAGCTTATTTAATTCACAACATTTCAAAGATTTTACTAAATTCAATTATATGAAATTTGAAAGCGGGATTTATATGTTGCATAGAAACTGAAATCTCATTTCTTTTATTCAAAAATAAATTAGAAACTCCAATCATGATGAGGAATATAGCACATCTTCAGTCTAAAAATGGCACTCACTTGGTGTTAAAACTTTAAAATGCGATAACTTCAGACCGCCATTTCTCAAAAGATTAAAAAACAGTTTTGTGATCAAATATAAGTTTCGTTGTTTTAAAAATAAAATTTTTTCATGAAATTTATTCCATTTTACTCCGAAAGAAATTGAAAAATAACTCTTCGACACAAATCACTATAACAAAGAACATTAATGAAATTTTTCATGCTTCTTTTTAATTATATCTTTTTTCGTTTATATTTTAAATAAAATGAAAGTTGCATAATATTGGTTACCTTGCTAAGTCTACAAATTTTTGAATAAAATGCCGAAAAGGAGATTGAAGTGAAAGAAACTTCATATCAAATTCAATTCAACCTTGTATATGCTACTTTCGGCTAAATTAGAATAATTCAAAGATTAGAACAGACTTCAAAACTTTTGAAAACACGTTTGGGAAAATCAGATATTTTATTTATAGTCAAAATAATGTCGAAAATATGGTTTCTTAATTTTTTTAAATAATTTTAATTATCTGATTCTCTGAAGATAGTACTTTTTAATGTAATAAATTTTCTGGAAAGGTCATTGTATTGAAATTAATATTGTCTTCTGTTATACTGTATTTATTTGCATAGAAAATTAGATGTCACGTTTTTAAAATAAAAATTCACTACTATAGGATATATTTATTAATCTTCTTCTCTCTTTTGCTAACACTTCACATTTCGAATGTATTAAAGACGATAATTAATTTATAACTTACATTCAAAAATAGTTTTTTCATTTACGAATTGAAGTTTAAAATGTCTCTTAAATTTTTTAAAAAAATATTGTTAATAAATTCACACTTCCTCCCATTTCATATTTCACCTAAAGTCAAAAAAAATACTGTACTTATATGCAACAGGCGAATTCCTTCTATGAAAAATACGAGCTTGAACAACTATTTCTTGCAAAGTGTATACTGATCTACAACTGTTCAGAGATATTTCTTTGAAGATTGAGATTTAAAAAATACGTAGATATATACACGCTACTTTACTCTTGCCGAGAAACTATTTCCACGAAATATTAATGGAATCTTACAATCAGATCTGTTGTAATTCGCATCTACTTAACTGGATTTATTGCCGTAGATTTCACTTTCCCAGAGGCTCTCGTCTTGCCCAACATGAAAGTAGAAGAAAAAGTACAGCAATAGAGGAAAAAGAATAATATAACAGAAAGAAATGCGAGACAAAATTAGACAATATCTTGCATAGTTCTGTATTAAGACTCGAAAATTTATAAAAGAAATTGTACCAGCTTTTAAATAAAAAATTTTCTATAAAAAATTTTAAATTAGAACCAGTAACAGCTGTTCCGTATTTTAATGTGGGGTTTCTTTAATATAAAGTCTGGATTATTATATCTAGGCTGGTAAATCTAAATTAGTCGTATTGTCATTAGATGTGGATGTGTCATGAGAACGTGAATTTTACAGTGCGCGAAACTAAAAATTCTAATTTTGGCTTATTAGTCGTGTCCGACTCAACAGAGGACTGAAAATAGCAATGGAAGTGAAAAGTCTGCTTTCCCGTCTCCTCTTGCTTCTCATTGTCCTAGGAATTCGTTTAGTTTCAAATAACTTTTTTAATACTAAATTACAGTGAATATTTTGGAAATATATTCAGAATATTGCTATGATGAAATTATTAGTATTAAAATTATGAATACAGAGAAATTTCTACGGTCCTGCCAACAAACGTTCCAACTATTCGAAATAAATGAAATCAATCGGAAAACATCTAGAAGAAAAATATCCCGGATTTTCCAAGCTATGAAGTAACACGAGATTAACAAAAACACTTGAGGATATTCAATTTGTCATATCGTGTTTAATTCCATTAGAAGTAATCAAAATTTGTCGCTGCATATGTATGATAATATGAAACACCATACTAGAAAAAGAAATCACATTTTAAATTTAACATTTTCTGCCTGTTGCTTGTAAAATACAAAGAGTTACTATGAAGTAAGTTTTAAAATAGAAAGCAAAAGAGAATGTTCTTGGAACATTTTTGCTTTATATTTTTATTTCACGCTTTGTTTCATCGGCTGTTACATAGGGAGATAAAAAATAAATTATGATACAATATTGCATAAAATTAAACACTAATAAAAATCATGTGCTTTTGATTTAGCGCTTTGTGCCGTAGAGTTTTTTATCATTTTCTTTCGGAGTAAAATGGAATAACTTTCACGAATAAATTTTTTATTTCTAAAACGGCGTAATTTATATTTGATGGCAAAACTGTGATTTAATCTTTTGATGAATGGCAGTGTGAAGTTATCGTATTTAAGTTATGCAACATAAGCGGGTTGCATTTTTAGACTTAAGAGGTGCTAAATTCCAAATCATGATTGGATTCTCTGGCTTCTTTTTTGAATAAAATAACTGATGTTTTAGTTTCTAATCAACATATATATCCCACTTTCAAATTTCATATAAATATGAATTCAGCAAATTATTTAAATTCTTATGAATTATAGAAGCTATGCTTTAATTTCAGTGGTCTGAATTATGATAAGTTTCAAACAATTAAACATGAATTTATTTGACAAATAAATCTTCAAATAAAGGTTTTGCAGAAAAAGAAAATAATTTCGAAAATAAAAATTTTGAATATAATAATTTTGATTTTTTAACAGCAAAAACAAAACATTTTATTTAATGTTTCATATAAAACGTTTTTTAAAAAAGAGAATTTATGACTTAAACTACTAATAGCCAAAGGAAATTTATAGAAACAGCATGTGTATTGTCCACTCCAATTTCTTCGTAATTTCAAATGTATGGAGCGTCAAAGACTTGTCTATTTGCGAAAATGAAACGAATCAAATATGAATTTTTGAACATTAATTCCTTCAATCGCCATTATTCCAAAATTTTACACTAATCTCATTTCATGATGCGAAAGTCCAATGCCACAGTTCACGCATATAGCTTGAAGTTATTTAGAGTCATCGTATTCACGCAAACGAAAAGAAATACTAATCAGACAGTCTGTCCAGTCAGAGATTTCATTTAAAATGCAATGCGAATCTAAAACTTCCTGTGCAAAAACCATACGCCAAATCCCATGTACGTGTCCCGTGTTGCTCTTGTTTTATAATATTGCATGCACAATTGTGAACGGACAGACAGCCCTTTCGCAGAGGGATTTCGTCCAAAATTTGATACAAAACAACAATTCTGGTTTAAAGACCACATAGCAAACTTCATTTGCTCCGCTGATCTCGTTTCTGAGTTACCGTGCATAGTAAAAATAATTGCATAAATATCTTTTTCGGACTCGGGAAGTCCTAAAACGCGGAGATTCATCAAAATCTGGATTTCCGTATTTTGATCAATTACAGAAGTTTTTCTTTCTATACTTCGTATACGTGACAGTAAGGAGGGCTCTTTGACAATGAGAATATTTATAACGAATGAAGGTAAATGTTTAAAAAAATATAGTGGTTTATTTTAAACTTTATTTCGCAAATGACAGACGCAGTTTTTCTTCCAAACGAAAAAAATGAATCTATAAAAATAAACGAAAACAAGGTTATTATCATGAACATGATATTTATTAATTTCAGAAATGATATTATCATGCCCAATCAGATAATTCTTGCTGTTACTATGTTGATAATTTATCTATATATTTCCATATATTTCACGGATAAAAGTAGGATCCCTTTTATCACAAGATGCCCTACAATATTCATACGATATCTGTATGATGTTGTGTGGCTTTCAGAGTATCGTAGCAACATCGTGGAGATACCGTAGAATACCTTGTGCTCATAGAGAAACAATATTTAAATTTTAGATAATTTTTTTCAATTTTAGTGTTGATTTTTTAATTAAAATGTCGCGTTCAAACTTTAGACATTGTAAAGTTTGGAATGGTGTCTGTACTTATGAAACCTTCCACATTTAGATGTCTCATCTTATAATTTCTGCTTCAACAAGCAGACTTATAACTTTGCAGTCAGATTGACCCTCCCCATATTTTGAAAAATTCGATAAATAAAAAAAATGGCGTACAGCAGAATCTCGGGAACTTTTGAGATATCATTTCCAATGACATAAAGATATTTTTTGTGAAGAAATACGTGGGGTTAAAAAATTTTCAAAGAAACACTCAATTTTTGGCCAAAGCTACTGGACTATAGACGCTACGTAGGAATTCGCAAACTAAAAATTAGCTATCAGCCTGAGAAAAATATATGAGACTTCAAAATATTTACGAATTATGCCTAGAAGATTAAAATATTTGTATAAATAAATCATTTTACTCAAATAAAGGTGCGATTTTTCTTTTTTAATATATCTGTTATTAAATTAGTCCAGGGCTTTGTAAGTAGATGAATAAATGGAATTTCGATTCGAGAAAAGTACTATGCGAAGTTTTTTAAGCAGTTAGTTTCCACTAAATATATGCTAAAGAATCTAGTCAAATTTTTAAAGAGAGCCTCTTATAAACGAATGTAATTATATTTTTGTACTATGAAATTACATTCGAAGGAAGAACGTTAGAGATGCGCAAGTTCAAGTCTGCTCAAATAATACGGATAAACGCCGTCATCTCAGACACCTCCTGCTTCTCTTACTGGCTAATTTAACGTGTAAGAGATTTTATAGACTACAGTAAAGGGGCTGACATATAACGACGTATAAATGAAGAGACGTATAATCAAAATCTTACTAAACAACATTGATTATTAAAAATTTAATGCTCCTAATGCAAGTTCGTTAAAAAATAGTAATTTTATAAGGTTTTTTTAAATAGTACTAGTATATTGCTACAAAGGATGGAAATTAATAATGAAATTTTAAAATCAAGAATATATCACTAAAGTGAGAAAAATCACACCTTTATTGCATATTGAAGCAAGTAATATGAGTAAGTTGACCATTTGAGTAATCACCCGGAAAGAATTGGTCCATCATATATTGCATTTTCTCTTTGATAGTAGAGTACGGATTATTATTTGGTCTTATGGTTGCTTCACATTTAGATTTTAGTTTATTAAAGACTAGTTTAAAGAGATATCCGAATTTTTCATTATAAGATTTACAGTTTTCCCTCGAAGCTTTCCTCTTTGTTTCTAACAATAGTTTTTAGAAAATTGCTCTTTCCCTTTTGAAAGCAATGTCCGCGACTCGAATGGCATACGGATCCGCAATAATACACTTCTTCACATGGCTTAGTTTCTTCTACATTTATCGAACATTATTTCTCTGAATACCAAGGTCTTTCGTCCAAAATTTAATCTTTCCAAATACCCTTTGGAGGTTTTTTAAAAACTTTTATAAGCGTATTTTTTAATTACCTAAATATAACATTTAAAATACCTATTAATTTCTGTGGTGTTATGATTCCAAATCCTTTTCAGTTTCTTAATATATTTTTTTATAGTTCCAAATAAATTTCTTCCATTCAAAATTTTGATTTTAAATGAAAGCTTTTTCTAAAATATCTTCGAAAGAAAAAATAATAAAATATACTTATGGTTACAGAGACCATATCCAGGACATCCGATTTTGACATAGTGTTTAGTCATTGAGTTGATTAAAGTTAAAGTAGAACCCACATGTCGTGAAGACCCTGAAGGATGGTCCGTACGACATTACAAATGCTTGCTATTTGAAGACATACCCGGATAAAATTCTTCCTCTGTGAGTGTCCGAGCTATAGGCCCAGCCTTTGGTTTGTTACTATCTCGCACCAAGGGGTTAAAAAATATAAAGTCGGATTCATTTAATTCAGACTCAACACATCATTACCTCTTGATGCGAAATAAATCAATAACTACGTATACTAAATGTTTTGTTTCATAGTGAATTTCTGCAGTTTTATAAGTAGTTTTTTTTTTTTTTTTTTTTAAATTTGAAAATACCTGTAAATTTTTATTAAGAATGTATAAAATTGCTCTTTAATTTCCAGACATGTTAGTTTTACAGGTAAAGTTGCCATTTTGAAAGGTCTCTGAATCACATAGGATTCCTTGACTGCTAAGAAACAAGTTTCACCCCTATGACCTCGAGTCTTTGGTGTGGCGCTAGAGTGACGTTAATCTGGGATTCTGTTAACATCTATTTTATAATCAATTTCTTTCTATAATCGTCTCTGCCTTGAAATTATAGACAGTGCGCTTGTCCACGATAACATGGTTAACTCCCTAATCAGCTCCAGGTATTCTTGTCTGGCTATCGCAAGGTTCTATGACATTTGTACGTCTGCAACGTTCCGCACCATTAAGTTCCCCACAGCTGTCACACCCTGGGGACTTTCTCCCTCTGGCTTCACGATATTTTGATAGTATGACTGTGACGCAAACAATGTTCAGAGCTTAACATTAATAAATTCAGTAAAGCGAAGCCTCCTAAATTTAAATGCCAAACAATGTTCACAGAGTTGACATTAAATTCAGTAAAGCGAAGCCTCCTAAATTTAAAATACAACTCTATTTAGCCATCAGAGTGATAAAAAATTCTGGTTCAACTGTCAGAATTAAAATGATTAAATGGTGTTTCTAGGGGATTTGCACAATTTATCTTAAATAATTGGTTCATAGTTCCTATCAGCAAGAAGATATTTTTTTGGCAGAAAACAGTAAATCATCCTTATTCTCCAACTCTTTTCTACATTATATAAAATAACCGGTGGCCTCCCTTCTCTCCTTTTGCAATGCAAATCAATTTTTTCAGATACTCCCGTCTTCTTCTCCAGTAGAGTTTTCAGGGCCTTCACTTCATTCTCATCAGCCGTATCTGCTTTAATTTCCTCCATTAATTTGTAGTGATGCTTCACTCTTTCTCTCGTTTTGTTAACCTCTTAGTAACCTTGTAATGATTTCTTCTCGATTTCTCTCATTATCTACTTCTTTGGGCTTCACTATCAACACAATAATCGTTATCTATTATATTTCAGCAAACCTACGAATTGACTGGCTGTTCATAACCTAAGTAAAGGTTTTAGTCAATATCTTAATCTTTAACCCGTTTTCTATTTTGTTGTCATTGTCCTCTTCAGTTTTTTACTGCCTCATAAGGATTCATTTTTCTCTAATTCACTATTGTTTCTAGGAACTAGCCAATTAGTCGCGAACTCTAATAATATTTTCTGACATGTGTCTCTATAATGGCGTTCTCTGAGTTGTGCTCAATCCTAATGTTTTCCCTGTCTTGTAACAGCATTCTTACTCTTAATGAAGTTGGATTACATCCTCGTCGCCCCGTTTAGACTATAAGCCTTTTGTTCTATGTAAACCGATACTGGAACACAGATCTATGCTGAAATTTTTGTAATGATTTGAAATAACTACAACGATCATTACGAAGGAATTTGTCGGCTTTTTACTTTTTTTTGATAATCTGAATCTGACGCTTTACCGAAGTTCTTCGCTATCTCTCATCAACTGATAGACCCCATCAACAAATTCATCCGTCTGAATTTATCCACATGAGATTTGTGATGACATCGGGTGTATGTGAGGATTCGGTTGCCTGAGTTTACGCCGAGAGGAGTATTTTAGTCTTAGACGACACCTAGGGGCACTTTCGATAACCGCAAAGGTTCAAATAAGTTCTAATGAGGTATTGAGTTCCGCAACATTTTGTGTATCGACACACAGGGGAATAAATATAATACACCAGAATAAAAGTTAAATAGCTTACTAAGGCTCTAGCCTCATAAGACGAGCCACGAAACTCAAAAAAAACAATAATAAACACACTAAAAAAGTAGTATATATTAAAATCGCTAAAGCAGAATTAAAAAAAGAACTATGTTATAAAAGAAATAAGTTGTAATACCTAAACACACCATAAAATTAGTTATTACACTCGGACAAAAACGATCTCCAACATATATACAAAGAAATACACTCTTTTTCAGTTCACAAGAACCACAAATTGAATTGAAGTCAAATCTTCAAATGTCCCGCTGAGTTCGACCTTGTAGTTTGAACGATGATCTAAAATATCCATGCGGTGGGAAAGACAGCGAATTCGTTCACAGATTAAACTACAAGCTTTAAACATGGTAGCAAACATGGCGAACATCCCAACAAAGGGAGTTGCCCGAAATCACAATGAAACAAGATCCACTCCAGGTTATCTTCGGTATTTCAACGTCCAGCAGCGGAATGGTGGTTCTGCAATGAGTCACAGTTCAATTCAAACCAGAAAAGAGAACGCTAACATAATGATCCGGGAGATATTCAAAAACACAACCGTATGATTCCGATTTGAACGTGTAATATCTTTATACGTCGTTTAATACCAGTCTCAATTCATTCGCAACCAATTTAATGACAAAGTATTTCGTTTATAGAGCGAATAAAGGACGCACAGGCTTAGTTATATGTCTTTGTCCCGTTTTTTTAAAAAAAATTAGACGCGCATACCATGAGTGTTCGCCAAATTTAGTCCAAAACAAAACAAACAAAGCAAGAAACCTTGCATCCACATCAATCGAATAAAGTAAGAAATATATAATTAGACCCTCAAGATATGCGATGTGCACTTGATTTCTCATGTTTTTTGATGAATGCTTAATTTTGAAATTCAATTATTGTTTTAATTATACATAGTAATATACTATTACTATAGTAAAATTAAATTAATATTTTTTAAATAGATTTGAATAAGTACTATTAAATTTGTGGTATTTATTAAATTTCTATTATTCACGTTTCTTTTATACATCTTAACATCAGCTAGTTGAATGACGTATAAATTGATTGACTTCTATGGTACAAAAGTATTAAATGGAAAAGTGTAAATGGCAGAAAATTATAATGCAATACGATTCGTAAAGGACGGATTTTATAGCCACTTGATGAAATATCCAAGAATATCACATGGACATCAATATTAATAGAAAGTGTATTTAAATATTTCAAGTTTAGAGAAATAAAATATTTTTTTCTAAAAACCAAACAGGAAAATGACAATTTAGGCTGTTTTGATAAATGGCAAAATATTTTTTCTTCTGCTGTTGAAAGATATTTCTTTAAGATTGAGATTTAAAACAGCCGTAGTTATACACATGGAACTTTACTATTGTTTTCAAACACTGTTTCCAATGAATCATTAATGGAATCTTTCATCAGAATTACTTTAATTCGTATCTACTGACGGTTTTATTGCCGTAAATTTTACTTTCTCAGAGGATCTCGTTGCCTACATGAAAGTAGTGGTCGAAAAATTACAGCAACAGAGGAAAAAGAATATTAGAAGAGGACAAAATGAGACATCATTTTGCATAGTTCTGGTTTAATACTGAAAAATTTATAAAGAAGCGAAATTAACTTTCAATATTGTAGAACTTGCTATAAAATATTTTTCAAATCACATTGAAAAAGCAGGAATTCCTGATTTCTTTTATATAAAGCCCAGTTTATTATCTGGGCTGGTAACTAAATTTAGTCTTAATGTCATTCGATGATGTTATGGAAACTTTGAATTTTGCAGAGCAATACGTAACTGGAACGGAAGTAATGA
>BGPR01019053.1:19308-29876 GCA_013235015.1 Araneus ventricosus | reverse complement strand
TTCGCTCAAGGACAATCCTTTCGCGTGCACAGATTGCTACCAAGTACGCATGCGCATGGAGAATCGGATGAAAAAAAAGCGCCAAGCAGGAGTCAATAATATCGTGCACAGAAGATTGCTTCCAGTACGTATGCGCGTGGAGATAACGGATTGGTTTCAATAGTAAATTATACAGACCGACAGACAGTCAACCCTTTGACGGATTTGTCCCAAATTTTATATGGACCTACATTCATGATGATAAAATTCTGTATCAAATTTTATTCATCTAGCTATTCAAGTTTTTGAGTTATAGTGTTCACATGACCGCGGGCAGACAGATAGACAGACTTCCCTTGGACGGATTTTGTCCAGTGGAAAGACATAAGTTTGTAAGAATAATGCCAACACTTTCAAGTTTAAGAAAATAATTCGAACTTATAAAGAACTTAACGTTTTGTTATTCTCGAAACAGTTAAAAACGGATTTATAGGTTTCATTTCGCTAACTTATTCAAACCTAAGAGATTTTTAGTGCTCTTGTATTTCATTGGTAGAATATTCAATAATCGTGTTTGTTAATGGGAAAAAATGAGCTCAAACACCCGAAAAAGTGAACTTGAATTATGAAAGAAAAATAAATCGAAGCTGGTTCATTAGAAGAATTATTCTTATAAAACAGATTTTATGAGAATTGGTATCAAAGTATGCTTTTTATATTTAAGAAGAGAAAAAAAATGAGTAAGATTTTGAAATTTTCCTGAAAACCAATTAAAAATTCGCACGACGAAGAAAAAAAATGAAAATAAAAATAAAATTTGTAAGATCGTAAGTAAAGAATGAAAGATCAATTCGAGAAATTTTTGTTCAAACATCCGAGAAAATTCTAAGTATCAATGAAAGGGGAAAACGTTTGAAATATTTTCAAAGTCCGAAAGAAATATGTTTAAATGGATTAATTAAATATTAACATATTAAATAATTAACATAAATCTTAATTAATGTTAAGTAATGATTGAAAATTGTTTAATTATCGCATGAGAAAACTGGATGGAGGCGATGTGTTCTTAAGACGCATCGGCTGATTTGAGCTTGATCCTGCTAATTAATTTTAAAGTTTTCAATTCTCATGTTTAAATACTTTATTTTAATTAATGTTAAGTTATTATTGGGTGTAAATCTATGGGATAGATTAAAAGGATGTTGAAAAATCTAAATCCCTAAAAACACTCAAAAAATTTTCAAAGTCCGAAAAAATAATTAATTCCTTATCAAGAAGTGGCTTGGGCTTAATTTGTTGAGTTCGAACCCACCCTTAAACAAGTTGAAATAAAAACACGAAAAATAAAATACGCAAAATAATTATTTTAAAAAATATTATCACCACTAGATTTCAGCATGAGTATCTGACCACGGTTACAGTTATCAAAGATTAATATTTCTAATTGATAATAATTAATTACAGAAGGAAGCAAGTCAAGAAATCCCAAGTCCCTAAAAACCCAAAAGTCCCCAAATTTTTCAAAGTTCCAAAGACCGATAACAAAAATAATTAATTCCATATCAGGAAGTGGATGGTAGATTGGGTTTAATCATGTGAAAAATATTATATCTAATTTATAAGTAAGAAATTATTATGTTATTTTTAATTGCTTTATTTTAATTAACGATAAGTTATAATTGATGCAAATCTGCGCGCGAGAGAGATTATTAGTAGAAGGATGTTGAAAAATCCCAAGTCCCTAAAAACACTCGAAAAAGTTTCAAAGTCCGAAAAAATAATTAATTCCTTATCAAGAAGTGGCTTGGTTTAATCTTGAATCGTTATCTTGAAAATCCCTTATCTTGAAAATTCCTTATCTGAGAAGGGATAGGGAAGGGAGGGGAGGGAAGGGGGAGGGCAGAGCCTTAGAGCCTCGATGTGGCTGAACTCTCATTTTCTATCTACTAACATGCAGCTTCGATACACTGAATTATCTTGATAATTATTCCGAATTTTCAAAAATTGTATAATTCAAAGTCCTCGATGGCTTATGCATATTTTCGTATAAAAGTATGAGTTTATCTAGGTTATTTAAGAGTATTAATTTAGAAAGGCGTTCAATTTTTTTTTGAAAAAAATGAGAAATATTTAAAAACATATTATATATCATCACGGACGTGGCGAGCGTCTCACATCTGGGGGGGGGGCGAGATACAAAAAATGCCGACTCTCATTATGAACTTTGCAGACTTAAAAGACAAATATTTTTATAGTGCCTAATATACATACACGTTGCTGCTGTGATGCATAATATCATTTTCAATGATGAGGACACGAAATATCTAAGGGCTCAAACAAAGACAAAAGATCTGCCTTCAAATATCGCATTAAAAAAATTAAGACAAAATTTAGCTTAGCAAAGGCACGATTTTATTACCTCCTCGGTAGGAAGTCCTAACTCTCGATGGAAAATAAACTCGTCCTCTATAAATCACTTTTGCGACCATTGATTAGCTGTGCTTTCCCAATGTATGTGTGTGGGTGCAACCCATCAGAAAAACTGGGAGCACTGCAAGAAAGATATCACGAATGTCCTCAGAAACTAAATTGATTCGTAAAGATCTGAAACGCAAAACCATTTTGAATTTATTTAAAATATAGCCATAAAATATTTGAACAAAATGGATAATAGATATTAACGAAGCCGCAAGAGAGATTCCAGTGCATGGCCCTAGTATAGGAACAGACGCAGAGCAAAGTGCTATTTAGAAGCACCCTCACCTCAAGACTTTCTGAATCGCCATATAGCCTGATTTGTCCAATATAATCAAAAGAACATATCAACAATACAGTACAATTTTATTAATATAAATTATTTCATTATCACTATAATTACTTTGCACTGAATTTTATTTCTTACCATTATTAAATTCAATTGATCATAAATAATAAATTCTGATACATAAATAATATACATACATATAATATTTAAAAAACACGAATAATAATAAATCCTTAGGCGCTTAACATAGCATGCCCCTAAAATTTCATTCATAGATGTGGAAAATAAAAATCACACTAAAAGCTCAATCCATTGGTCATTTCTTATTAGTAAAATAATTATGGTAATTCAGGTATTTAAAATATTATGAAAAAAACACGTCAAGGTGTTAATTTTTTTTAAATATGCAAACAATAAAACTATCAATTTCATTAATCTTTAATTTTTTACATTTAAAATTTGAGAATTATTTCATTTAGAATCAAAAGTGAAATGTTTTTACAGAGTAGGCATTTGGCCAAATCATTATTCGATACATCACTAATCTCGATGTAAAAAAAAACTTCTACGAAATTCAACTTAATCTGAATTTCCGTTTGTTACTATTATATACAAGACATTCGAACGGAAAAAGGTTCTTTTATTCCTCATCCGAGTACTTGGAAAATCGCAAACATCCGCTGGTAATATATATGCAAAAATTTTCAGAAATTTTGGAGATCTATTAAAACAAATCATGTTAAATAAGCAAATAATTAATGCAACAAAAGCAATGTAAAATAATGAAAAGCAGTGCTAATTTAGAAAATCTTTGTGTACAAGTAAATACAGCATGAGAAAACGGCAATTTTAACTAAAAAAAAGGCAAGAAAAGATCTATTTTAAAAATTTAACACCTTTAATAAAGAATAGATAATGATTAAATAAACAGCGTGAAATTTTAATTAACAAAGTAATAATATTTATTGATAATTTTTTAATAATTTTAATAAACTTACTTAAAGCTTAAATTTAAAATAATTTAAAAAGTGAGAAATATTTAATGGCTGTTTTGATTGGATTCTAGAGTCAATAAAGAACCTCAAAAAGATTTATTCACGATCGATGAGCATACAAAGTAAGGACGAAAGCAATTTAGAAATATAAAAGAATTTACAATTTTCATTCGTAAGCAAAATAAATTCGAATTACAGATTATATTTAGGCATTATGCGTATAGAAAGCTTAAGGAAATAGAGAAAATAACGAATTACTTACGAATTCGGATAAAAAATGTTTAAATTAAGCAAGTTCCACAGTAATAATAACGATTTAATTCACTTATAGTAAAGCAGGTTTGGTGCACGCAAATCGCACTGTACTTTATCAATGACACTCCCACTTTCTGGATTGAGATTTCTTTGTGTTGTCTTTAAATTTACGACTGTTCAGGATAGTGTCCATTCGAATTTCCTGTACAATAAGAAGTTAGGGGTTTTTGTAATGTAAAAACAACTGCCTTGCGGCCGCCCGCGGGGATCTGTCAGTCTATTTCTAGCCCCTTTTTTTCACGAATGGTGCAAACCGAAGACACCATGAAATTACAGGATTCTTAAGCTGTCCTGCTCGTAAAAGCTTCCAGGGTTGGAAAAGAAATTATTTTGCGTAGTGGTTTCCTTACGTGGTATATTTCAATATTTTTGGACATAATTATCAAGATTTTGGAAGACAAATGCTGACATTTTACATAAGAGAAAGAACGCCCCCAAAAATGAGAGCTAGATATATTTTTCTAGCATTAAACACACAGACGCACAAAAAATAAATGAATAAAGATGTTATAGAAAGATTAAAAATATATGAGATCTTTTTTTTAATCAAAAGTGAACACCCAGATAGCAATTTTAGTTTGCAGCAAGCTTGCCACAAATTTGTCATGACAAGAGTGCAAGTTTGCCACAAATTTGTCATGACAAGAGTGCAAGCTTGCAGCAAGTTAACGAAAGCTTCGAAGTCACCATGAAACGAACTTACAGCAAGCTTGCCGTGCAAACTTATTGAAAATTATAGCAAAAACAGAGTACGAAACACAACCCGGGATAGAACTCGCGACCTCCCGGTTCCGAAGCGGAGACGCTAACCATTGAGCCAGTTGAACTCTGAGAGGAGAAGATAGATTTCGTTAATACATCGTTCGATTCGATTCGTATACGATTTATTTTTAACTATTTTCTGGATTTCATTAATTTTTTGAGTTGAGAATATGATTTGAAGTCAAAGAGAGAGCGATTTTCGCTAATAACTACGTTTTGCTAGTAGAATAAATTATGAAATTAGAGTTCAAAAGTAATTACTTTAAAATGGGACAAAATGTCTCAAACACTGACTGTTTTTTAGATTTAATTTTGTTTATAAACGTTAAAATTTCAACATTAAGAAAAAGGCGATATAGTTTTCTTTAAAGTGAGAGTGATATATTTAGTAAAAAGATGGAAAATGTTTCAAAAAATTTTTTATAAAAAAGTTATTTTTTTCACAAATTATCATTGATTTATTGAATTAATAAAAAAGAATTACGGTCTAGGAGATGCTATTAAAAATCGGATGTTTTTTACAACAGAGACAAAGATAATTATCTCTTTATTGTGCTATCTTTGCAGGAAGCTTGTTTTGCAAAATTGCAGCAAGTTTGATTTGCAAAGGAGGTGGCGCCATTTGTCACATCGAACTTGCTACAAGTTCGATTCAAGTTTGACGCGTCAAATTTTGCCATGACAAGTCAAAATCAAACTTGCTGCAAACTTACGTGCTATCTGGGGCATATTCATTTTACAATGTTGGTTTTAGAAGTGGATATTTTTAGTTTTGCTGAAGAATTAAGAACTTTCGGCAATTTTACCAAGGTTAAAAAATAAGTAATGAGACACACAAAATGAATGATACTGCCCCCTCGAATAATTGGGTACTCAGATGAGAAAATTGTAACAAAACCCTTTTTAGAATAAAGCATATTTCAAAGCCATCCATTGCCAGTTGGTAACAGACTAAAATGGTAAACTATTTAGGGTAAATTTGACTCTTAAGTATATGATTTAAAGTTGCCTCTTATGTTCACTTTTGTCAGAAAGCTCCTCATATATAGGTAGTTCTTCAAAAATATTTAACCTTTCATTTTTAAAGACGCTTTTTTATGACCATCTTTTCTTTTGAAATCTCGGGAATGAACATTTTTATTAGAGAAAAAGGAATATAAAAAGTTCCCCAACTTAATTTTCAAGTAATCGTTTGATGCTGAGGTCAACGGCATAAGATTGTGACATTTCTTAAAATTCCTGAAAAAGTTTAGCATTTGAATAATGTAATTATTATTAGCAGCTAACAAATTTACAGATTTTAAGAGGCTGAATTTTACACTATCAGGATTGAAAATGTTTCAATGCACTCATTGAATGTTACTGCTAGTCAAGTTTCTTTCTGTATAAAAAAAAATCGACAATAGAAAAAAATTTAATAGTAAAGTAGGAGAGAAAAGTTCATTCATTCATTCATATAAGCTTAACAAGGAAAGGTTAAAATATGCAGCTTTTAAATGGTATTCAGTTGGCTGTAATAAATTTTAGTAACCGCATAATTAAAACATATGCTCACTTGAAAGAAACTGTTTCACACTGAGTTAATATTTGTCTCCTGTTGTAAAATAAATCGTATCATTGTGGCTTGTATATCAAATTAACAAAATTTTTATATAAAATACATTTTTTTATAAATATATGATGAAAGCCAACATACTAAATGAATGTTATTAAAAAATTGTTAGCATCTCGCAAAGTTCCTTAAATCTATATTATAAAAAATTTCCATAATTATTTATTCCTTTTCTATGTCGTGGAAAAATTTTCATATATCTTTTCTTATATTTAAAAATATAAAAATAATATGTAAAATAATCCCACAGTAAACATTAAAATTTAAACTGTCTTTCCATTTTTTGATTATTGTTGCTCAATTCTTCTATCGAATTATTGTTATTTTTTAAATTCTAAGATATTAAGAAAACGTAGTATTGATATTTTTCTCTTTTAAATCATCTGAAAGAAAAGAGTAAAAAAGACTTAAGATAGATGAGGATATTTGCATTAAAAACTCTTTACTTTCTCACATGCGAAGTAAACAACAACAAAAAATTCGACAGCGAGATTTTGATGATTTTCTACGTTAGAGTCCCCGGATACGAAAAAAACATTTTTTAGAATTATATATGTTTCTCACTTCGTCCGTCTGTAAACACACACCGATTTCGGCGTGCCGTCATTTTGTCGGCAATATCGACTTGCCGATTCAGGGTAATAAAACTCGGCAGTTTCGGCCTTGTGTCCAAGGGCTTGCAGGGAGATGACACTTTTATTAGGGAGTACACTAGAAAGTCTAGGGAAGAACACTGCCGCTGTTTACAGAAGGGTTACGGAAAATTTCGGGATCTACAAAGCAGTGACATCTCATTTCTTTCATTGCTCTTGAGATTTTATCTCTATTTATTTTACTACAGAAGGGAAAGTTTGCCCGGACCCCATGCACTTAACAATAGTCTTTATCACCACACCATGCATACCCCTGAACTCGGAGTCGGAACCAGGACCAGAGAAGGCCCTGGTCGGAACGGCTTCCTGTCGGTGACAACAATGGTCTGCAAGAGAATTTAAAAACCAACTTAGTAAATAAAAGTTCACTTTGTTTTTTTTAGCGTTCCAATAAATAAATCTGCAAATGTCGTGGATACGCAGAATAAAATAGTACGTTCGATTTCTTTTTCAAAATTTGCCGACTCATTTAGTCAAATTGCCGACTTCAGAAAAATCTGGGGGGGTGTGACACTCTCACCCCCCCCCCCCCCCCTTCGCCACGTCCCTGTATATCATCAACTCTAAGATAAATTATTGTAATTCGGTACAATTCATCCCCTAAACCTGAACTAAATCTTTATAGAGGCATGATTCTTGATTCCTATCGCGAAACTTGCCTAAAATATTTTCAATGTGACTTTGATTCGAACCCGACCTATCTCGCCATCCATATTGTTCTCTTTAGAATTATGAGAGGAGTGCAGGAAAGTCAGTTTAAGCACGAGATAAACTGCAATCTATATTTTTGACAAGAATGCTGTAACAAATAAAAGTTTCGAAATGCTTCGAATGGACTAATGGTTTCCAAACTTTTGGTCTCTGATATCAGCTTTAATAGTTCCCTATTTCCAATGAGCTTCGTTTTGTTTCCTTCTTTTGGATAATTTTTGGCTTTCAAATAATTAGTTTCAAAATATTCTTGCAGCTTCAAAAATTACTGTAGTACCTTTGATGTATATATTTACATATACGAATACTTTATTTTTGAAATGAAGAAGTGTAAGTTTTCTTGCTTTGCCACCAAGTGTTATATTCAGTATTTTTTTGTTCCTTTGTCATGGTTACATTTTTGAACCCTAAGAGGATTAATAATCACCCAACTGAGCTAAATTAAATTTTATTAATTTATACATTCTTTGAGTAAATGAGTATAATCTGCCGGAAAAAGACAAAAAAATTGTAAGAAATGCAATATTTTGATGTTCTTAGGAAAGGTTAAATTACTTTAGTAAAATATTATCGATATAAAAATGGATCATTCCTATCTAACAGTCCTATTCTTAATTAAGGTAATCAATCTTTAATTACTAATTACTGGCTGACCTTTGTCTGTTATCTGTTCTAAAATCTAATATTAAATGTAATATTGCTACCTTTAAATATTTTGAATTAATTATAAGTTCCCATTTGGTGATTCTGAAAGGCATTTTGACAAATAGAGACAAAGAAATCCATATTTCGTCCCTCGAAGTAACACCGTTGCTGCAGAACAAGAATGACCTTTTGGAGAAACCCTCATGGAATACAGTTCTAATTAAAGCGATTTTTCTGTGATCGTTCAACCGTAAAATATAATTGCTTTCTATTGTGTAAAGAACCCTTAATTTATCACTCTGATTTTTTTTCATTAATTGAAACAATTCAAGGTCACCCTTGGCATTAAAATTTTGAAAACGCTCCTTAAAGATGTGTATGTGCAACGTGTCTCCTACACGTGAAAATAAATTACTATCTTGAACCATATTTTGGCACGTTCATATAAGGAGAATTTCAAAGAATAGTTTATCAGATATTCAAGACCTCGCCAGTTTTTACCTTGAAGCTCTAATTTTTGGTATTTTTACTATACTCTAAGTGCACACCATTATGTTAGTTGTTTGTGCCTTGGTCTCAAAGGTACGCAGTCTCTATCTCTCTTAAACTGGAGAATTATTTCGAAACATCACCAAGACAATTGACGGTAATACATTCTAGAAAACAACTATTAAGTAATAAGGACAAACGATTCTAGATGAAATATAGGCAAAAAGGTCTTCGCATGCATCCTGATTTTTTTTAAAAATAATTTTCGGGCTTCTTAATTTTGTAGAATAATATTAAATTAATTTGAAGTTTTCCACAAATAAATATTTTTAATCTGGTTCTTGTTTTATTTTGAATGTTTGTATTCCATAGTATATTTTAAACTAAAGTATTTTGTAGGTAATGAGTGACAAAATGTTAGCTCATATATGCTTAATAATTCACTATCTCTCTGTGTATATTTCATTGTGGTAATGAAGCAGCTTCAAAAAAAGTCGTTGATTTACATGATATATCCTTGCAACTTGCTCGCTTTTTCTAGTTACTGCTTTGTTTTCTTTATAATTCAGTACGTGTTGATCTTCCTTGATAAAAGTATTGACTCGCAACGCAAACTTTTTAACGATTAATATACATTCTCTACGCATATTTTATATAAGACAAAGTCAAAGTGAATGCCAGCTGATTTTTGCTATGAGCAAAAAATGTTTTCAAAACCTTTCGAAGATTTTGATATCATGATTTGATTTTAGTTTGTTTTTATGTAAGGAAGCATTTGAATTTAGAACTTAATTCATTCCAACATGTTTTAAAGCAATTTTTACAAACGTTGGATTGCATATGCCATTAACGGTGTCAAATATTAATTTGTAAATTAATTTTTCATTTCAGAAAAAAGTGGTTGACTTACATGATATATCCTTGCAACTTGATCGCTTTTTCTAATTACTGTTTTGTTTTCTTTATAATTTAGTACGTGTTGAACTTCCTTGATAAAAGTGGTGACTCGCAATTGGAAATTTTATGTGGAACTCAGTTTCATTAAGAAAGGTGAATACTTGTATTAAAAACATTGATTATTAAAGATTTGTTTCTCCTAAATAGAATAGTTGTAATCGTTTCTATAACTAAACTTATTCTAAAAGAAATTTGATGTAAACAATAGATTTTTCAAGCATATATTTCCTTCTTTTGAAATGGTAAAAGCTAGTGATTATTTCTTTTGTTTCAAGAATGCAAGAATATGGCTACTTAGATTCCTGAATTTAAATCTATATAGAAGGGTGCTTATAGAAATCGACAGTTAATGTCTAATCTTAATGAAATTTGACACATGTGTCTTCAAAATCACAGAAAAATCAGTATCAATCATCCAAACTCAGTATAACATAAAAACGAATTTTGAACCATCTTAAATTTAGTAAATTACATTTTTAATTATACCAATTTTGTTCCCGTGTTTTCCCTAGTTTAAACAAATTTTGAAAATGATTTTTTTTAATGATTTGCAACAAAGCTTTTTATTGTTGTAATGAAAATTAAACAAACTTCATTGTTTCGCCAAATATTTTCATCATATTATTTCTTTTCATTTTTAAAGCTATGGTTATCAAAGTTTGCTTTCTTTGATACATTTAATACAT
>BGPR01019053.1:0-19298 GCA_013235015.1 Araneus ventricosus | reverse complement strand
CCATCTTCAAACTAATACTTCTTATGAAGTGATAACGAACATTTGCTTCGCTTTCTAATTGCAGATTTTTAGTTTAATTTTAATATCGCAATTATTACAATTCGGGTTTCTTTTTCTTTTAGATATTGTGACTGAGGAAAAAAATAAAAATAATCTCATCTAAAATTAAATATTTGAAAAATTCTGACTGATAATTCTTTTTAAATAGTTAAACTATTTCTCTTAATACTGTTTTTGGAAATTTTGTTTCTTTTTCTGCTTGGTTCTTCAAAGCATCATCTTTTTCTTTCAGCCAATATAAATGATGATGTAGATGTTTTGGAAATTTTCGCACCTGTAACTTTTCGTTTTTAAATTTGGCCATTAGCAGATATTTAGCGCAAAACACTTAATATTAAAATGCTTTATTTCTAAACCAGGCGTAGAAAAAAGCAATTAATTTTCGCAACTAGTAATTTGGACGGACGAACTATTGTCAAAAACTACCATTCCAGCAACGAAATAAATAATTTTAATTAACATTTTTTTATTCAACATAATTTCTTTCCAGTCTCCCACAACGTTTTCATACAAAAAAGACAAAGAAACGCCCGGTATCCTGGTAGTAGTCGATTAAAATCGATTAGATTTTCTTTATCTAATAACATTTTAAATCCATTTTCTTTAAACAATCGTCTTATATGTTAATTTTGTGAAAAGATCGTCTGCAGGTATGTATTAGAAATATCCCAATGTCATCTTAATCGCTTAACATTATTCTTATACATTAACATTATTAATGAGCTTGAAACAAATGAGATTTGGACTGCCTTAGGAATTTCAACGCTTTAAATATATTTCTTTTACTTATTGATTTGCATTTGTGATTAGAAGAGCTCATAGCATTAAACATTTTAAGCTCTTCTGTGCTTAATTCACTAATGAACTTGTTATAAGACAGCATGATGTGATCATGGCGCAGTACTCTACTAAAAGAACCAGCGTTAGTGGTATCCCCTAAACATTCTCGTTTACTCCTAACACATATGGAGAAGAAATAAGCTGAAAGGCATTAAAACGAACAAGCGTCCCTAACGCAGTGGAGAAAAAACATTGGGAATTGAAAGCTTGGAGGCGAAAGGCGTGTGTAGAAGCGGAAAGGAATAGCTCAAGTGAATCGCGCAATTACCGAATAATGGCCTCGCGTCATTATGTGATGAGAAAAGACAAATAGGCGATTTGAACAACTTTTTTTTCTCGACCCATTGAGATGGAAATTAAGCACGGATCTACAATTAATGTTAGCAAGAGTCATGGCAATTTTTATTTAGCAAAGCCGTAGGGTTTACGAATTATAATGTTTAGAAGTATGCGATTATACAGATCGACATACAGTCAACCCTTTGCCGGATTTGGCTCAAAATTCGATACGGACCTACATTCCTGATGATAAAACTGTGTACCAAATTTTATGCATCTAGCTATTCAAGCTTATAAATATAGTATTCATATGAACGCGGACAAACGGACAGATAGACTTCCCGTAGATGTATTTTATCCAAAATTTGATAGAAACCTACAAATTATGTGTCAATATCACATACCAAATTTTATCCCCGTAGCTCTACTTTTTGAGTTATTGTGTTCACAGACACACAGACAGACATAATCTAAAATTCTGTTTTTTGGACTCAGAGAGGTCTAAAACGTGGAGATTCGTCAAAATCTCGAGTTCGAATTCTTTGACGATTACAATATGTTCTCTTTGTATACTTCGTATACGAGAAAGTAAAAAGTGGGCCCGAGTTCTTTTTCTCGTGTTTGCTCCATGAAGGAAATAAGGAAGGTAATGCTCTCTGCCACAGAGGAAAGGCCAAAGTGGGCCCTATTGGTTGAAGTAAAGCTACAGATTGATGAAATTTTGTTTATCATATCCGAACAGATGTAATATTCAGAGTAATGATAAGAAAAACAAGAGAGACATGCTCTCATATTTACATTGTGTTTAACCTTCAAACATTTTTTCACAAAACATTTATGTTTGGTATAAGGGGAAAAATGTTTTTCCCCAAATTAGTAACTAAATGCAAGTATTTATTACGATTTCTTCCATAATATGTGAACCTTATGAAGAATTGTATAACAGTATTCATAAATCTTATGAATGAAATTGAAAATATAGGAAAAATATTTAACGTTACATTTGTCGAATTTAAGAGCTGTTTTATTTGTATTTATAAGCATGATAAAATAAATTGCTAAAGAAAAAGATAAAATTAAACAATGATTACACATAATGTATACATATAGTAAGTGACTTCGTATAACTTCTTTTACATACAAAGTAACATGCCATATTTAAAGTATTGTATCTTCATTCTAAAGTCTTTACTAGAAAATTATAAAGTTTGATGTGAAATTTAAAATAAACGAAGTGGTTACGGTTGTGCACTGCAATGAAGTAGAATTCCTATTATTTTGCTAAGATGTGGAAATTTTCATATTAGAAATCATGCAAATATATATGCTAATGTAAAGAAATAAGTATTGGATACAATTTTATTAGTATGTGGTTGTTTCAAATGTAATAATACACAAAGAGCTATTTAATAAATTTCTGCGATTTTCAAATGTTCATATTTTAAAAATAATATTGATTTGTAAGATTACGCATTGAGATACGCAATGCAATCTGTCTCATTTTCCATCAAAAATTTTGCAGCATAATCAGGTTCCGATTTCATCAAGTCAGACGCGAGAATGATTTTAAAAAATGAAGAAATTGGTTACAGATTGAGTTATAAAATCGACGGAAATGTATCATAAGTATAAATAACACTAAAATATTTCAATTCAAATTTGAATTGCAGTACAACCTCGGTTACCGAACTAAAGAAAGGGAAGCCTTTTCAGAAAATGAGTTTTTCTGTTAAGCCATGAACATCTATTACTTTTTGTACCTAATTGTAGTATGTAATTCTGAAATGTTTCGAGTGTAAACTCTCTTTGTAGGCTACACTTATGCACTTTATTAAAGTTAACCCTCCGTAGGGCTCAATACGCTTGACAGGCACAGGTAAACAATATCGTAACACTGTTAATACCCACTAATTTTAATTTTACCATTCTAAAATTAATCACTGACCTCCTTGGGGAGGTTTAAAAGAAAAAAAGTGGGGATATCGTTGCAAAAAAGTCTAGCCTTCGCGATTATTTCCGTGCAGTATAGTACTTGTTTTTTGGATTTTCGATTTCAGAGGCATTTCGGATAATACGGGTTTCGGTTAACTCGAGCTCAATTAACTTCGGTTATACTGTATTGATATAAAGCATCTTTCTCATTAAGAAGAATAGAAGCTACGAAACCAGCCTTTCATAGTTTATTTGCTGTTCCGCCGAAATGTTTCAATAAAAGTTTTTTACAAGATTCAACTAAAACATTTGCATGAAATTTATTTAATAAAGTCTATAACATACTTAATTTTTGTAATTGGTGGAATGATGATGAAAGTATGTTAGTTTGCTATAAAATGAATTGATATGACAACTTTACCGAAATTAAAATTTCGTAACAAGAATTGCACACGCCGAAAAAAATCTATTTTTTTTCATGTCGCTATACCGCAGAAAATTTGCGAAATGGATGAGAAATTAAACGAGGTAAAAAAGTAAGGAAATTGATTGACGTCTTCTTTTATGTCAAATGTTTTAGAAAGGTGCAGGAAATAAATTTGTCTAAATATTGTACTTTACTAACAATTCATGATCTATACGTTACGGTTAATGTGGATAATCGGTTATTATGCATAATAACCAAGTAAGCCGGTTAAAGTTGATAATTTATGAGAATTTACCACATTAACTGGTTATTATGCACAATTACCAATGAAGTGTGGTCAATGTGATTAATTACATCTTTTTGAGATTGAAATTTCTTGCATGGAATTATGCCCTTTCTTCTCACCGAATGATCGTTGGATGTCTGATTTTTAAAAAAACTTGAAAATAACGCACCTAGCCCGGATGTTGATGAAAAAACGCTCGGTAAGGATCAATGATATCTTCCAAATTTTGTAGCTGCCATAAAAGCGAACTTATTGAAATTTTGGTTATTCGCGATCATACCCAGTTTTCAGATTCCAGGTGGTTCACAACAGCATACAAAGTAATTGCTTGTTTATTTAAGAGAATAGAACGTATTTTTGAAATCACCTATGGCAGAGTAATACCAGAAAATAGTTCAAAGAACCCAAAGTACGTGTTAACTTACTCAACACAACTTGCTACCTCTCTGAAATCTTTCTTGAATCTAATGACCGAGTTAAAGAATAAAATGCTTTTTTTTAACCTTATTGAAAATATAATTATGGTCATGACACTGGATGAAAGAAAATACATCTGAGAACTGGACATTAGACAAATTTTAAAGATGGGGTAGTCAGTCGAAATATGAGATAAACAATCAGAAATTTCAGGAAGTCAAAACTCAATTTTCAATCTAAGAAGTATACAGAGATTATTCAAATGAATGCTTGCAGTTTAACCCCTTCCCCTCTGTTGTAAGAAATTATTAAGGATGAAATCAATTTCCCCTATTTGATCTGGTAAAGAATCGAATAGAACGTTTCCATGTTACATACAGGCAACTGAGCGATATGTCAAACTCGTATCAGAAGTAGTTTTCCTAAGGTCGGTCAACCGGGCGTATGCCCGAGGGCTATTGGGCACCGCACACAACTACATTATGTATATGTTACGGTCAATGTGGATAATCGGTTATTATGCATTTAACCAGCGACCAAGTAAGCCGGTTAAAGTTGATAATTTATCAATTTTACTACATTACCCGGTTATTATGCATAATTACCAATGAAGTTTGGTTAATGTGATTATTTTCATCGGAGTATTTTCGGTTTCTCTAACATCCTCTAAAGTAGGGCTTAAAATTTAAAAATTTAATTTTAATTAAATGCAATTAAGTACAATGAAATACAATTGTGATTTATTTAGTGATTTTATATTTCTCCGATTACGTAAATGATCGATTTTATTTGATTTGTGAATTTTATAAAAATCGTTTGCGTTAAATTCTATGAAGTCGTTTGTTCATATTTTGGAATTCGTCAGTTGGAATTCTATCTTCACTTGTGTGGTGGTTTCTTTGATTCTTCGCATTATCATATTCTTTTTTTCTAGATGTTTTTGTTAAATCTAGAGCGTTTCTAACCAATTGCAAATATTAGAACTGAGCAAATCTATTAATTCTTTACTATTTATTCCTTGCTTTGAAAAACCAAAGCTAGTAGGGGCAAATGCTTTATATTTCTTTACATTCTCTGATAGACCTATGTTCTCCTCTAATTTCTTCAATATTCTAATATTCAATGAGTTAGCGAAGCCACTAGGTTCCGGCTCCCGCTGCTAGCGAAGCCACAGGTTGTTTTTTCAAAGTTAACAAAAGTTGCCCAGTAGCTACTTTAGATGCTGCAGGCATCGCGAACACAATTTCTTCTCCTTCATTTGAGTAATTAAAAAACACAGATTCGTACATTCAATGAGCTAGCGAAGCTACTAGGTTCCGGCTCCCGCCTGTAGCTAAGCCGTAGGATGTTTTTTATAAGTTAAAAAAACCTGCCCTGATGCCCACGCTAGATGCCGCAGGAATCGCGAGCACGGTTGAAATTCTACATTTGAAACAGGATATAGTCCAAAGCCAACCCACAAATACTATGGTTTCCAAAGGATTTAACTTTATGCGATTAACCTTTAACAGTAATAAATAATAAATTTTGCTTAATTAATCACATTTATCAATGAATTTTAGTCAATGAGATCACGTCAATGTAATTTAATCACATTGATCAAACTTTATTGGTAATTGTGCATAATAACCAGTTAATGTTTTAAATTCTCATAAATTATCCACTTTAACCGGCTTGCTTGATTTTTTTGCATAATCTCCGGTTATTATGCATAATAACCGATTATCCACATTAACCGTAACACATAGATCAAAAATCGTTAGTAAAGTACAATATATAACCAAATTTATTTCCTGCACCTTTCTAAAACCTTTGACGTAAAAGAAATAATAAATTGTAGTTGCCTATATTAAAAATAAATGAACAGCAGATAAAAACATGGAAAATTATGCATATTTAATCATTTGAAATCTTTCCCACTGTGAATAAAATTGAACCCATTCATTTTTATCTTATAATACGAGTTTATGATTGCTTAGAGGAATTTTAATATTTTTTTCTAACTAGAAGGTGAATTCATGTATTGATAGCTAATTTTTCTTTGAGAAATCACATTCTTTGACTATAAAAAAACTTTATTTACGACAGCCTAACTCCATATTTGTGTTCATGCCCTGAAATTCTAAAGGCCAACGCTGATCGGAAGCATTACGAAAAGTTTGTGGAAGTCTAGAATCGTCGCCATTGCCCGCATTTTCCCATAAATCAGACTTCCAAGTATCATTTTGTGAGAAGAAAGAGTATAATTCCATGCAAGAAATTTAAGAGGCATAACGATGCCTTAACAGCTAAAGTGTTTCCTCAAAGGTCTGTTAATTTTTTTTGTTATATTCTGCATTCTTGCCATTCGTTCTTATGTAACAAATAATATTGTAAATTTGGAGCTTAGTTTTGCACAGTGTTACAATAAACTTTTTTTTCCTCGTTTAATTTCTCACCCATTTGCTACTTTTCCGCAGTATAGCGATATAATTTTTTTTTACTTTTTTTCATTTCACCCTATTGCACACTCATCTTGTATCTATACCCTATTTTGTTCGGAAGCTGCATATTGCTGGGAGATATATTTTTGAATTTCTTTTGAATTCAGTTAATTTCGCCTGTTTTAAAATAAATAACTGTGTTTACGAATGTATTTTTAATATATCCTCATAAATAATATCCTTTATTTTTAGAAATGACTATAACCAAACGTAACTTACGTTTCTTTTGCACTGTTTAGCAACTGTGATTCAGGTAATTTATTTTATTGTTTACCTTTTCTTATCCACAATTATACATTAACATTTTTGCAGAAACTTGCATGAAATGCGTTGCTAATTCTTATGGATTATTTTCTGAATTAAAATTAGTTTATGCCGATTTCAAATGAAATATACCACTTTCTTTTAGACACAGAATGTAATGTTCTTTTGCAATAATGAACTCAAGCAAATTATTTTTTTTACATTTTCTTTCTAAAGAGGTTTTCAATAATACATCATTTCCTCTTTTGTTATATAAATTGTATCTATGTATATATTGTGATTCTAATTTTTTTATTTGTTTTGTTCTATAGGCAAATTTTTTTGGATTTCAACTCCAATGGCTTCAAAAGTAATGATCAACAGAATAGAAGATCTCACTAATCTAAGGAATCTGAAGGATTCAAGTTTTATTGTTATTATACAAAACCGAAAGATGGAGAGTTGCAAATTATATTTTAAGAAGCATTAACCATTTTAAATTTAAGAAAAAAAACTGGTTTCTCATTAAAGAAAGAATGCGAGAGCAATTTGTTTAACAGAAACAGGTGAAGAGCCAGAAGGCGGATATCGAGCTCATCGTTCTTTCACGATGTCATTTTTCTCATCCTACTCTTCCCATCCGAAATCGCATCGGGAAAAACTTTTCACGACAAGCTTTAGACCTTGAATGGAATATTTAATTAGTTTAACTTCTGTTCTTAACCGGAGAACTTTGACGTCAGTGATGTTCAGAAGCGTCCAAAGCAGATACCGAAACCATTGATTTAACCTCTTCCAAGAGGGTAAAGGCCCGTTCTTTACTTGTGCGTGTTCAAAGCTTTTTATAAAGTTGTTTGTTAAGAAGCTACTTTGGTTGATAAAACAGATTTAAAAAGTTTCCTTTTTCGGGACTGTTTGCATAACAAAACAATTAAAAAATTGTTCATTTTCTCTTGTATTTAAGACATTGTGCAAGAGTGTGCTAAACTTTCTTTTTGGAAAAAAGAATATTCCTGGAAGGATAATTTACTCAACAATAAAATATAATTATCTAGAGCAAGCCTGAATCTTGATGATGTACAAAAATTATCCTTTTTGAATCATCAAGTTTCTGCTTTAGTTTTAATTTGAAAGCGTTTATACCTCCATCGAAGATACATTTTAAAAAACTTTAGATCATTTAACAACACATTTTAGAGTAATATTTAAGAATTTCACCATTGTTCAACTATCTGCCGTAGAAGAAAACAAAGTCAACTGAGAGTTAATAATTAATACAAATTAAAACCTTTACTTGCACAGACATAGATTCATTGTTTTTAAGAGTAAAACCAAAAAATATCATGGAAATTTTAACGCTTATCTGAAACTCTTCAAAGTACTGCTTTATGTGTGACGACTGTTCAGTGACTGCGCTTCTGCTTTAATGAAGAAGTCAAGGATGGCCAACATCATACTATCATGCACCAAATTTGTTCCCGAACTGCTTTTACTCTTTAGTAATCAACAGAAGAACAGTATAGCGTGGCCTCTTTCCTTCTTTGCCCTTCTCCTAACTCTTTTGTGCCATTTTCTGCATTCAGAAAGAATATTATCCCCGCTTTACTTAGACTGTAATGCTGCTTACTTTTGCTTACATATTTTTTGGTTTTGACCTTTTTGTTCTCTCTTTATTAATATTTTGTATTTTTTTCATTGTATATATATGGAATTGCGTGGGTACCTGTAGAAAATATGGGCAATGTCATTAATTTAATTTAATTTGTGAAAATTTAGTTTTGTTCATATTTTTTCGCCTTGAACATTGCTCATCTCTAATTACTTAATGTGTTCTCATGCATGTGGCCAATTATTGTATTTTTTTGGTATATTTTTATGTGATCTACATGTGCACCTTTATCTTATGCTCTTAAAATTTACTTCCGTTTTCAGTTGAGTACTTCATTACTTCTGCAAGTCTGTTTTACACACAGTCGGCAGATAAAGAGTGTTTTCTTAGAAATCTTAAAAAATATTACTTAAAGCCATTCATTACAGTTGCATTGACTGCTGTATTTTTTATGTTGTTATAGAATTTCCTGAATTCAAAGAACGTGAATATAGAAAATAAAATTAACACCGGTTTCATATTACAGAGCAGATGGATTATTCAAATTTTTCCATGGTTAAACTAGTTTTCAATTATTTCAATAAAAGCTTTGGACTCATTTTTTGACAACTTCTGAATAGTTGAAGATATTAAGGTCAATTGGTGAAAAGTCTTTTCGTATCGATATTTGTCAAGCGTCAGTTTCGGATTATTTTATAATCTTTTCATTAACATTCAATATTATTCTTTTATTTTCTTAATTAAGATTGTATTTCTTTCTTCCTCTCCTATCAAAAAAGAAAAGGTAAAAAAATATAATAATGACAAGGCTACGCGCCCTGCACAACTATTTAAAATTTTTTCAGCCTTCAGTTTGTTTATTTTAAAATCAACAACTGCATCGCTGGTGACGGATATGTTTTGTAACGTAATCAGAAAATATTTATGATTTCGATATATTAGTTTATTTATTCAAATAATCATTTTTAATTATATTTTTTAAATAAAGGTCTATTAGTGGTCAGGTCGGTTACACTAATAATGAAATATTTTTGGATTGAATTTGCTTTTTAGTTAAATATGCTGTAAAAATTATTATGATATGGAGTAATATCAATTAAAATATTCAGTAATTTGACCTAGAAATGTTTAAAAAGGAAAAGGCAACTCTCTGAAACTAAAAGCAAGAAGAAAAATTCGCTTTCATTGAAAAGTAAACTAAGTGAATGTCTTGGAATTGAGTAAATATCGTGAAAAGTAGCTGAATAAATTAACAGTTTCCTTAAAACATTTAGAGTATTAAAAAAATAAAAGAATCACATACTTAAAAATTGACCAAATGATTAAAATTACTTACTTTTCATGAAAGCAATAGAACAAGCTTTTATAAAAATCTCTTTCAACTTCGAAACTTGACATTAAAATATTTTTTGTTAAAAAGTTTCAGAAATTTTAATACAGGCCTTTATATGTTAAATTCTGTCATTAAAACTTTAGTGAACATTCTTCTTCAACTAAAGAATGTCTTGCAACGGAACATTACTGGTTTGTAGACGATCATTCTTTTCAAGCGAACATGAATTTTGTCTTAACAGAAAAAGATGAAGTAAATTTCGGTAGTTTGGAAATGTGAATAAGCAGACATGAATAATTCTTTAAACTTGCTTAAAATATAAAAAAATGTGGTTTTTTTCCTGAATGTATGGGATGGAAGTGGCCAAATAGAAGTTATATAAAAAAACTATGGGTTAGGTTCTTTTATTTTTTTGGCATGGCTAATTCATTAATTTTTTAAGTTCACTATACAACCAACAAAATTGAAATTATAAATCTAGAGACAAGAAATTTATTTCTAGTCAAGTTTTTTTTAAAAACATGTTAAACGAATTATAGTTACAGATAATTGCGCGATTCTGAAGCATTTCTTTGAGATAACCGAAATATACGAAATGAAAACAAGATTACAATAGTGTTGACAAAATTTTATTTCAATATTTGTTGCATATTGTCAGTGCGATTTTGGTGACCTTTATCCATCTTTAAAAGGAAAACGCGATCAGCAATATATTTTGTTCAGAAAAAGTAAATTTTTTGGTATAGAACTGATTTAAAAATTATGTAGTGAAATTAGATTAAGCCTTATTTTCAAATGTTATTCACTCTGTCTTCGTATTTCAAAACTGATCAATATTTGATACAAATTTGAATTTATGAACCTTCTTATCATACTACAACAGTTAACACTAGAAAATTATTGCTCTCTATGAGTCATGCATGTTTTAACTAGTATCATGGAATTTACAACATTATATTCAAATTTTTCTACTTCAATATCAAACAGCCAAACAAGTCTCATCGATACTTTCGTATCGATGAGGCCAAGCTTTTAAGTTGACTTGCTCTCACTCTTATTGCATTACTATATTATCATCTTCCTCTGCGAATAACACAGCTATTTTTGATCGGTATGACAGCGCGAAATTTTTTTTTGAAGGAAAGTTTTCCTCGAATGAATGAGACATTTATAGAACAATAGTTAATGACCCTATCGCTGATTGATTCTCCAATTTTTTTGCGCTCTACTAAGCAAGCAAGACACATTAAAGTCCAAGAGTGCAAGTATTGCATGTTGGAGTCATAAAACAATTTTTTTGCCCAAATGCACCGATCCCAGGATCACAGATTTGTTTCTGAGATGTAGGTCAGTTGAGGGCAGGTGGTCACATTCTATTTGGACAAATGTTGAAAACAAACCTATAAATCATAGAACGAAAGAAAAAAACTGATAAAATTAATTTCCTCCGAAACCTTACCGCAACCTTCCTAATTTTAGTTAGCCTACAGTACTAATTTTTAATATTAATTGACTTATTTCAAAGTTCTACTGCTAAATCGTAGCTTGTAAACAAGGCATATTTTACACAGTGATTTTCTAAATTCAGTTCAATCAAAAGACGAAAAAATTAATAGACTTTTTAAGAACCATTAAACTTAACATTATGCAGGGTGGACGTATAGTTGGGCATTTACTTAACTCAAAAAGTTGAAAATATTAATTGTAAGGTACCATTTCAGTCACAGAATAGTAGAAATGATTTCTAAGTTTGAGAATAAATAGCCGTAGGTCTATCAAGTTCACAGCCGAGTGAGATGTGTTTAGATTTTTGTGTCCTTCTAGTGCTCTTCAATTTGTATTTTCATGGCGATGGACGTGTTTAAAAGCAAATAAAGTAAAATACCGCGTGTGGTTCCACGAAACTCCTCCCCTTTAGCAAGTGCAATTAAATTTCGGTCGAGATTATCAGAAAAGTATCCTGAAACGAAACACTGCTTGTCCACTTAGATCTACTGAAACGGGCTCACAAACATTATTTATGAGCATGTTCACACAAGAACTGATTTATCAAAGGGGCATATCCAGAGTAACAAAAGGCAGTCACATCGAACGTTTTTGAAAATGAGAAATTTGTGTATTTCAGCTTTTTCTTATGTTTGGCTGTATTCAACAACAAAACATTCTAAACTATAACAAAACATTCTTTTCGACCAACTCATTTGTGCCCACCCAATATTTCACTCTTATTAATGTTTCATACGTAATGTAAGGGTCTATTTTATGAAAATGGAACTGTATTATATATTTTCATGCCAATCAAATCTCATAACTTTTCATAGTATACTTCTTTTTCGCAGTCTGTTGGAGCTAAAATCACTGTGACATCTTCCATGGTATCTTTAAAATATGATACACAGAATTAAGAAGGTCTGTTCATGAAAATGAGGAAGAAATTTATACATCATGACAAATATTTATAAAATGTATCCATAATGCGTGCAAAACATTCTTTTGCGTTGTTTTAAGATAAAAAAAGAGAAAGAATTTAGTGCCAAATTAAATATTTTTGATAAATATGAAAAACAAAATGTTCGGCCTAATGTTGAAATTTAAGAGATTATTTTGTCATTTTTGATTATGAGTTGAGGACATTACAAAGCAAGAATGAAATGTAGTACTTTTGAAATAAGTGCTACTGTTTCGGAACTTCTGATGAAAAAGATTATATTAGGATCTGAAGAGACACCTTTCAAAATTCTTGAAAACTGCGGAGTGAATTTATAAAATTCAGACAAAGTTTTAAATAAATCAGAATATCTGTGCCCTGAAAACACATACATGCATGGCCCCATTTTTTTCAAAAAAAAATATTTCAGAAGTAAAAAGGTATAATTTTTGGGGGGAGGCGGGAGTGTCTGAAGTTCTTGGTTTATATTTTTCGTTGTTAATTATAGAAAGTTCAAAAAACCAACATGATGAGAAGATTGTCCTTTATTAGACCAAAAGTTTTAAATTTGTGTAATGTCTGTAGAAGGCATTTGTTCTGGGACAAAATGTTAAAAAGATAATGAGTGTACACTTCACATATCCTGAAAATCTGGATTTTGGAATGTAAACATTCCTATATTTCGGTTATATCTCACCTCAGTAATATTTGCAAGAAAATAATCATTATCTCGAAAATTTTTGGATTGAATTTACAATTAACAAATTTTTGAAAGTCGTCCAAAAATTACAATGAATGTCCATAAGCAACATTATTTTCAGCATGGTTGAAACAGAATACCGTAAAGACTGATATTTAGCTCTCCAAAGTGGCTTTCAATTCATTATATTAAGGATCAGTTGCCATTAATTTAATATATTTTGAGTATTTTATAAAAATAAATAATCTATATCATTATTAAAATTATTCTATCATAATTTGCATTAGTAATTCACAGTGGAAGCAGTCGCCCTCCCTCCCCACTTTTTGCCGAAAAATTAAATTTTTATTTTATTTTAGTTGCTTAAAACTAGGTATTACAAACAACCAGTAGTGTTCAAGAAATTTAGCTAATTTCGCAAATAAATTTTTAAATTTTGCTCTCCATCCCCTACAGCCGGGTACTTTTAGGTGTCTCTAAATTTTTTGCACCACATCCCAATTTTGCCACTCAGTCGGCTTCCCTGGCGGTTCAGTATTTCGTCGCATAACAAGCAACACCACCTATCTCAATTTTTTGAAATTTCAAAGGGGAACAAAATACTCAATTTTTTGCAACCAATAACGAATATTTCTGATTTTTTTCATATCTGGTAGGAGCATGCGGTCTCATGTTTATATTTGAAGTTAACAAAAGTTCAGAAATATTCGCTATTGGTTGCGAAAAATTCGGTTTTTTCTTACGCTTTGAAATTTCAAAAAATTTATATAGTTGGTGTTGCTTGTTGCGACGATTTGCTGTCTCGTATACGAAGTATACAAAGACAAAATATTATAATTGACCAAGAATTGATCACCGAGATTTGATGAAACTCTACGTTTGAGGCAACCCTGATTGCCTCAAACGTAGAGTTTCAAAAAAACCTTTTTTGGCATTATGTTAATCGGTTTTTAAACACGATACCACAAACACCGTACTGCAGAGACAAATGGAACAGTGGTCTTAACACCAAAATTGCAGATGTCTATAAACGATTGGACGAAATCCTTTCACTGGAAACCTATCGTCTATCCTTCCGTGCGCATACGAACAACTCAAAAATACGAATATCCAGATTAATTAAATGTGACATATGGTTTTATTACTGGAACTGCAGACCTATATCAAATTTCGGACCAAATCTGTCTATAGGCTGACTGTCTTTTCGTTCGTTGATAAACGCGATGCTTCAAAAGCACAAAAAGCTAGATAAGTCAATTTTAGTATATGATATTCACACCAGAATTGTGTATCAGTGACAAATTTTGAAACAAGTTCATCTCATTATTGACTGTGCGTCTATCTATCTGTGAATATCCCAAACGCAACAGGCTAAGTAGATGAAATTTAGTATGTGACCTTGACGTCAAAGTTGCAAATTTCTATCAAAATTTCCTCAAATTCGATTCAAGTGTTAGTTGGTTAATTGTGCTCTAAAAGCGCAAGAGACAAACCTGGTAAAGCATTCGGCTTACGGATAGGTCCAAATTGAATTGGCGACTCTCTTCTCTCAACGGAGAAACTAAACACATTATGTAAGTATATAAGACTTATGTAAGTATCACTTATGTAAGTATATGAGAAAGTCGAAGGGAGAACACTCCCGCTGGTGTAGAATTACATTTTCAGGAAGGTGCAAAGAGTTACAGAGTATGGTTTTACAATAAAGTAGTTATATTAGCGTGAAGCAACTCGTAACACAGGAGAGCAGAGAACTTGCCCACAAGTTATGGGACTCAGCATTTATGCGTTTACAGAATGTCCGAGAATCTTTAAATTAGAATGTTAAAGAAAGATCTACACCACGAAAAAGTAATAAATAAAAATTTTAATTAAAATGACCAGTAGTTGGATTACATTACAGGGGTCGGATTTGAACCACGGGCAAATAGATTTACAGTCCAGTGTTCAATCAACTGAGCTACGGCGACTGTCGGCAAAAAAGTTTTCTGCAGCAATATTTAAATTAAAGTAAACTATTACAAACTATTTAAGTTCATAGATATCAAATTCGATTTTATTTTTCCCTTTTTACTTCTTTTTTTTTGGGGGGGAGGGGGTTAATAACGCTAAAATTGGAAGTTGTAGAAGAAAATAATACACTAGAGTTATTTTATTTTTGAAGCAGTCATATTGAATTTCTCTAATGTAGTAGTTACCGCTTGTAATGATCACAGATGTAACAATCAGTCGGTTGTACTGATCAAAATAGCGTGGAACTGATGTCCCGTATCTAAACATATTGAAAATCCGCCGGTTCTAGTTATTAAATATTCGCTTGTAGCAATAGGTTTTGACGTTTGGGAATTGTGTGATCATAAGGAACTGCTTTCGGTATGGAGATTTCATCAGGACTAAACATGAGGATGATCCTGATGTCATCGAAAAGCCATTCGGCTTTCCGAAGAGGATTATGAAGCCTGGATCAAAGTTGATGTAAATTCGGAGACAGATGAAAAGAATTACAGAAGAAACAATTCGCAAAGCATGGATAAATCGAAGAGATGGTGCTACAGAGCATGAGGACAATGACGATAAGGCGGGACCAGAAAAGAAACAATCAACAATTCGCTTGTAGCGATGGGTTTCGACGTTCGGAAAGTGTGTGATCATAAGGAACTGCTTTCGGTATGGAGATTTCATCAGGACTAAACATGAGGATGATCCTGATATCATTGAAAAGCCATTCTGCTTTCCGAAGTGGCTTATGAAGCATGGATCGAAGTTGATGTAAATTCTGAGACAGATGAAAAGAATTGCAGAAGAAAAAATTTGCCAAGCATGCATAAATCGAAGAGATGGTGCCACAAAACATGAGGGCAATAATGATGAGGAGGTACTAGAAAAGAAACCACCATTGGTGCAAGAAACTCTGCCAGCCCTTCGTACTTCGAGAAGATCAATCCAATACAGTGCTGAATCATTTGAATAGCATTATTCATATAAACGATTTATCCAACGAATGCTTGAAAAGTAAAAAAAAGTACCTAGGTTCCTCTCGATAACTTTTTAGAGAAAGCTTTAAAAATTGAATATTTATGAATATTTTCGGTTGTGTATTGTATTCATTTTCTTTTTCTAATTAAAACGAATAAGTACTTACCAAAAAATGTTGTGTTGTCTGTTATTTCTGCTGTCTTTGTATACTTAAATATTTGTATTATTTTAAGGTCTTTCTGATGTACTTATCATTCGAAAGTAGTGATCACTTTGGCATTGTCAAAAAATGATCACTACAAGCAGTGTCCATTGTATATCAATACATTTCTTTTTGTTCATATTCGTTGCATTTTAGTATTTTGCAAAAACTAATCAACAGTCTTTCCTACACACGAATTTGCATATTTGTTTTGGGTATTTTACGTTTTAGTAAACACCGGGAATTATTAAGTAAAGAATAATTCTTTGCTCATTTTGTATCTTTTTGGTAATTTCCTTTCTAATCCTCAGTATTTTCAAATTAATTACAAGATTTTCCTACACACGAATTTTCCCATTTGTTTATGTTTTGAGCATGATGAGAACTTTAATACACGTTATGCATCGAAGAGAAATTAATTATATTATGACATCTTTTTCATTTTGAATTTCTTAAGTTAGAAGTTACGTTTTGATGTTATAATTTTTGAATATTTTGTGATCAGCTTTAAGAGAATCTTTGGATTCAAAGTTGATTTCACATATAACTTGATCGATTGGGGAAAACACTTTCTTTTTATTTTATATGTCTTAAGAATCACAATAATTTTTTTTACCTCCTTGAGCAATAAGACTTTGAGTACTCTTAATTTTTTTCAACGTATTTAAGACATAATTATCAAGAAATGATACTTTATTTGTTACTTATTAATTTCTAAAAATATTATCTGGTTTTTTCATAATTCTCCACCGAAAAAAACTTGAAAAAAATTTGATTCTTAAGTAAAAGGACATTACTGAATCATCTATTTTTGAAACTCAATACAAAAAATTCAACAGGTTGAGCTTTTGATTATCTATTTTCTGAAAAATCGTCAGCTCAATGGGGAATTCATATGTATATTAAAGCCAAAAACGACCAATACCACAGAATTTAAACAACGCTCTAAAAACAACAAGGATGAAAAAAGGGTATATCTGTATCGTGTGGCAGTTCTTTGTAGGTTTCAGTTACTAAAAAATGAATTTTTTTTCGAAATAATATTTTCAATCATTTTAAAAAAATTAAAAAAATCTGAATGGGTCTGCAAAAAGAGAAAGCACTCATTTAGTTTAAAACTCTACTTTTTCTACTTTTCATCGAAACAATCAGAAATGCTGGAAATGCGTAAACGTGAGTCTTAAAAATAATTAGTGTTTTTTATTATTTTTGGGATACCAATTACTGGAAAAATAATTAAACTCCATCACGTACAGTTTTATCACAACTCACACATCTAATATGTACGTATTTTGTATATATAAGAACAACGTGATATTAATTGTATGAACTTATTAAACGTATTTAGATATTTTAAATAATAATTTATATAAATACTATCAGAGAAAGAATAAACTACTATTTATTTAATATTTTCTTCTAAACAAGTAAACTGTCTGTTAAATACAACAATAAAGCCAGGGAAAACAAGTTAAAACCGGATCACTAACTTATTGGCGCATGTCTGTCCTTTTCTTCCCCCTCCAACATTCACATTCATGATATTTTTCCTATTCCCCCATCTCTGTCTTTCTTAGTTCAGCTCAGTACACTAGTATATAATTCTGAGCTTTCAGTGGAATAGCTTTTAACTTTTAATTCGTAATGCAGTTGACAAAAATGACCTCCGGGTGATGTGTTAAATCACCAGATTGTTTGTACAATATATGTGGCAACTATACAGTAAAGAAACAAAGAAACATTTCAAATTTCCTGGGGAAAGTGCACTATGCTTATTTTGGCATGAGAATGAGGGATAAAGACAAGCTTTGGATTCCACACAAAGTCTGTTCCGTCTGTGTAGAAGAATTAAGGCAATGTTTTCAATGTAAAAAACAACCTTTTCGATTTGGTATACCATTGGTTTCTTAAAATCATACTGATAATTGATAAATTTGTACATGCAATGTGAAAGGTTTCAATCAAAAGAACAAAAAGAAAATATCTTATACTAACATCGCATCTGCCAGACACCCCGTCCGTCATAGACCCCGTAGTCCGTTCCCTCCAGATATATTGGGAAATACTTCTTCATATAAAATTAGTCCATATAAAACAATTTGTTAAGGGATCACCCAAAGAAGAATGTTCCAAATATTTTTGTGAATACTTAGTTCCTGGGTTTTCGGAATCAAAGTTGGGGGAAGAAGAATTTGGAAAACATGACATAAAAAAAAACTGACAAAGAAAGAAAATTTTGAGTTCAAAATTAAAATAAGCGAGAGAAAAGCCTAGAAATTCTTGAAACTAGTAGTAACTAACTTTCTTGGAAAACAAAGAGACACAAACTATATATCTATCGAAGAAGAAATTTTAACAAATATAAGGAAATTAAGGTGCAATTTTGAGCTCAAAAAATTCATTTCTCCATTCTCACCTGGGCTATTTCGCTGGAAAGTTAGATGCAGTAAGGAAAACTTTCAACAAGATGTAAAGGAAATGGAAACACGATATCAAAAGGAAGGTGGAATAACAACATGATAGGCAACTATTTCCGGACGTTGAAAAGAGATAATCCCAGGCAAATTCGGCAGAAGATAAACGGAAAAAGAATTTTTTAGAAAAAGAGAAAACGCCACTATAAGGTTTTGTAAACTTTTTATAAATTCATTAACATTTAAATCATAGCAAAGCTGGAATAAAAATCATGTATTTAAAAGGTGATAAAATAAAAATAAAAATGTCAAAAGATATTAATTTGAATCATTTCCCCAAAAATATGAAGGTTTTTGAAGAAAACGAATTTCATTCTTGAAATCGACCCTGAAAATAATAACAAAATCAGTTATAAAAACGAAAGCAATTTTTAAAAAGTATTTTTTGCAGGCCTGTGTTATTTTTACGTAAGTATTTATGACAGTTGAAATTCTTATGAATATTTGAAAAGCATGATTTTAAGACTGCATTAGCATTTTTGCATTGCCCTCTTGGTAAGATTGAGTGTTCATTAATTGTGACAAGACGTTTGATACAGAAGACGATTTCTTACTAAGTTAAAGATTTCGATTTATTTATTTCTTCATTTTAAAATTCATTACTCTAAA
>BGPR01019052.1:0-21038 GCA_013235015.1 Araneus ventricosus | reverse complement strand
CACTCCCGCTGGTTTGATTTTGTGATGATTTAATATCAAATAAAAGTCATGACAGGAGTTTTTCTAGCTGAATTCAGAAGTTTCTTTTCTTTTCTATTTTATGTTGATTCATCGCCACGGAACTCCGTTAATATCAAATAGAAGTTATACTAGAATTAATTCATTTTTCCACTTCTCGGAGATCTTTACTTTCGTTTTCGTTAAAAAGGTTCTTTCTATTTCGTACTTAATTTTGGAATTGAATATTTATATATTTTGCAAAACGAAAATTAGTGTCAATTGATTCATCATTCTGTTTTCATGCTTTTTTTATTTTTTAAGCACTCTGCTAATGCGCGTGAGATTTTCTACTACAACTTTCGTCAATAAATCTGTGCCAGTCAAATCTGAGATATTGTTGGCAAGCTGAAAGCCCGTCTTAGACGGGGACAAATCTTCTAGTTTTATAGATTTTGGATTCAATATTACAAACCGAATCCACTCCAATGTGTTACACAACAGACTACAGTTCAACCCCGGTTCACTGAAATAAAGGGAGAGAAGCTCTTCCGGGCAGCATATTTACAAACCCTACCCTGATAGAACTGTGGCAGGAAATCGGGCAATATGATTGGCTCGCTTCGCCGATAGCCGATGACGTCGTGCTTTGCTCTCGTGCGTGTACTTTTCATTAGTATAATTTCTTACAGTGTGGGATGTTTTATTTTTTATGATATTTTGAAAAATAATTTCACTTTAAAAAATATTACAACCCACGGAAGAATGTTTTCTGTGCTCAACTGTGGGAAAGCGGAGAAGAAAAGTAGGACGACTCTTGTTCTGTTATGATTGCCGTACGCTACGTGCGAGAGCTGAAAACGACGTCACTGCTCCTCGTAGCCAATGATATTGACTGATTTCCTGCCTCAGTTCTGTAAGGGTAGGGTTTGTAAATATGCTTCCGGGCAGCGATATTTCCGATTAAGGCATGGACGTCTATTACTCTTTTGTATCTAATTACAATATTAGATTCTGAAATGTTTTAAATGTAAAGCGAATTCAAAACTCTCTTTGTGGGCTACACTTGTGCTCTACGTTAAACCTCCGTCGGACGCAACATTCGCACCGGCGAGTTCGGGCGAAATGCGCCTCACAGGTAAACAAGATCGTAATTAATGTTGTTAATACCCATTCATTTTAAATTTAGCGTTCTGAAATGAACCCCTGGCCTTCTTGGGAAGGCTGATAAGAAAAAAGTGGGGATAGCGTAGCAAAAAAATCTCGCCTTCGCGAATATTTCTGTGCAGCGCAGTACATGTTTTACAGGCATTTCGCATAATCCAGATTTCGGTTAATCCGAGTTCGGTTAACTGGGGTTTTACTGTACTTGTATTGCAATAAATTCATTTTGTAGAGGGACGGAATGCCGCTGTTGAAGAATTAATTCAATTTCAGGAGCCATTTTTATTAGATGGCTAAGTTCCACGACACAGTACATTAAAAGGTACAAGACAGAGAACAACAACACAAGACAAGTACACAGAAGAAAAAGAGAAAGAGGCATTATGGGAAAAACCCGGATGGCTCTAGTAGCGCCACCTACCATAAAAAGGAGAAGGCAGTGAATTGTAACCGCTGCAATTTTAAATACTTGCTGCATTAATATTTTTCTATTATGATTTTCGTAGATAGCTATATCTCAAAATGTGTACTTTGGAGTCGATTCCCAAATGCATTCGACAGTTTATCAAGATTTGTATCAGACAGACTTCCGGAAATATCAGTGACAGTCCCAATTTTCAATTCCTGGCATCGGATTGTTCCATTTTTATACAACCTAACTAGTTTCAACTTTGTAAATATGGAATTTTGTCATCGATTTTCATTCACTTCCTCGTAAGCCAGAGTTTTAAATTCTGTGCACTAGTATGTTCTCGATGACAATACATTATTTTAATGACTTCAGATCTTAATTATGAATTCATTTAATAATTAAACGAAATTTTTATTCCATACAAGTGTCGCCACCTGCTTTGAAATTGGAGAAGAAAAAGGATGTCAAGATCCCATTTATAATCATAAATTATATATTAAGGACAAAGTAGAAAATAAATAAAATAAACATATTCTTCTTTTTAGTACACTGATAAAAGTATTGTTACAAACATGGAAAGTCACTTCCCAGCAATGCAAGTCTTATGGTTGGAAAGATAGTTTTACAAGGTTAAGCATGGAGTGACCTCAGCGACTGTTATGGTACCCCTGACCTTGGCGACAAACTTGGCTACCATTTTGGCGACCTTGGCGACAAATAGATGATTCCCGAAAATGAAACCCTTTTCTCGATATTTCTACTAGTAAAGGGAATACACGAGAAAACACCATGTGACGTCACGGCCTGTCGGAGAGAATATTTAAGGACGGCGACTAGATCAGAGGGGTGTTGTTCGTCTGGGTCTTTGATCGACTGGTTACTTCGCTTTGAAGCGTGAACGTCTTCGGAGTTCTATCCGCTGTGTGAGCTAATCAGCTGGTGAGCTGAGCTGTTATTGTCGTTATTAGTTATTTGCTGACTATTTGTGTTGTTAGATATCAAAGTGCTGAACTGTCATTACCTGTGAATTGTTGTCTATTTATATTGGTAATCTGTGCAAGGACTATTGTTTCCTGTACCTGTGCTACGTGTTTTCCTGCATATTTGTAAATAAACCTTCATTCTCCATTATCCTGCGTGTTGGACTGTTTACACCATACACCACAGAGAGACCTTTTGCAACAGTATGCATTTAAAAAATGCGTTTTTGCTTTTTTCATTAGATTTATTTACTCTTCTCTAAAGAGTTCATATATTTTTTTTTTTAAAAAAAAAGACTAATTAGATGCATTTTTTTTAAAATTTAGCTTCTGGAGAATTCTCTTTCCCATTTTTTTATTACTCATAGAACACGGTAAGGGAATCAACATGAAGGAAAACAAGTCAAAATACCACTAAAATATATTCCTTATCTCTTCCAAGGTTTTTCTTTTCGGACAATTTTTTTATAAATTATTTCATTCTTTCAAACTCATTTTCTTTTCTTTATTTATTGAATTTTGTTTAGTCCTCCCTCCCTCAAACTGGCTTGCGTGACCACATTTTCCACAGCGTCCTGATTTGAAGTTCAGAAAATGCTGTCAGTTTAATATACGGCTCAATTTTCAAGGCTCCCGTTTATTGTGCCTTAGAATTTGTTAGAATGGGTGCCTTTATTTTTTAAAATAAAGCTTAAATCTCTTATTTATTTGTAAGTATTAACTGTTCTGCAGAAATGAAAGCCACAACTTAAAAAAAATCACTTTTCTTGCACATTATGAAATAAGCTGTAAATTGTCTGAAGCTCTTCGACTCATCAATACGTTCTGCTAGATCAGATTGTCACAAAACCTTGAAAAGTAGGTAACGTGTTATTTCGCATTTTTTAATTCTCTACATAGGAAGTTTAAAATGTTTTTAAAAGCGCGCTTTTATTAGTGCAGTGAAAATTGAATTTTGTAATTTTATTTATTTTCTACTTTTAAGCCATTATTTTGTTATCCATTATTATAAGTGAATTTTGTCTAAATCTGTCGATTTTGAAATGTCGTCACCTGTTACTCCTAAAAAAAGAGTGAGTAAAAAAAAAAAAACAATGTTAGTGGATTCCAAGCTTGAAATTTTTCTAAATGGCCGATGTCAAAGTTGCGATTTTTGTAAGGATAGCGCCATTTTCACGTTCTTTACCTTCGGATATAGCGTTATTTTCTGCGTTACTGTATTTACAGATAAAACGTTATTTGCTGCGTTACTGTATTTACAGATAAAACGTTATTTGCTGAGTCACTGTATTTCCAGATAAAACGTTATTTGCTGAGTCACTGTATTTACAGATAAAACGTTATTTGCTGCGTTATTGTATTTACAGATAAAACGTTATTTGCTGAGTCACTGTATTTCCAGATGAAACGTTATTTGCTGAGTCACTGTATTTACAGATAAAACGTTATTTGCTGAGTCACTGTATTTACAGATAAAACGTTATTTGCTGCTTTACTGTATTTACAGATAAAACGTTATTTGCTGCTACTGTAGCTAAGAATAAATCATTATAAAAAGATACTGAACGTTCTGTTCAGTTTAATTTTTCTGTTCAATTGAATTTTTCTTCCATAAGATTAACTTACGGTTCGAAACAAATATTTCTATTTTTTTAAAATTTAGAACACTTGTGTGGCAACTTGGCTACTTTTATCCCCAGAAAGGGAAAAATAAAACAGTGTTGTGCACTCCGAAGGGATTTTATTTTCAGATTCCTACAGAACCTACCCCCTGGCGGATGTAGATTTTGATACGGCCTCCGGCCATGTGTTTCTGTTTTCCATTTTATGTTTTGTCCTTGTGGTGTTTGTGTGTGTCAATAAAACGATAAAAGACAAACTGGATTGTCATTGAATTTGGATATAAACTTCACACACATGAGAAACCATTACAACTTGCAAGTATCTGAGGGGGAGTAAGTTAAAATAGAAGTTATTTTAAACGTGTCGATTAATAAACTAAGTTTGAGAAAAGGACTAAAATGGAACAATATATTGAATTTTACAGGCGTAACTTTTAAAGCCGATTAGCCAAAATTCAATCTCTCAATCAGATTAATTACGCAGCTAGGAAGATGGAACCTATAATCAACAAAATACAAAGTGATGCGGTTACCGCCTAAGTCATCGGATATAAATGAAGGCGGAAAGTGAATATTTACTCAAACTGTCCAATTTGCTTAAATTTTAATGGCAGTTTATGCAAGTTTCCAATGAAAGTTCCCGTTTTATCACCCGTTTTAACCCGTGTGATAAAATTACTTTGTGGGTGTACGTGAGCGCAATCCAATAAGCAGGATTTAAAAAAAATAAAGCTCTTTATTTTACAAATATTTCCAAGCAAAGAAACGTAGCACAAGTATTAACACAGCACTAGTAAAAATTCACAACAGAGACTACCAATAAATCTCAACACAATGCTCAAAGGTTTCTTGTTAACTCACCAGCTTGCTTGCTGATTAAAATCCAACAGACTCTTCTTGGCTTGACAGCTTGCCTTTATACTTTTCAACAGGAAGTGACTTCATTATGTAGGAAGTGACGTAATCTCTAGAAAGTTCATGAAACCAGTAGAAATAGGTGGAAAGTTTGAGGTCCTTCTAGAAAATTCCCTTTGTCGCCAACTTTGCCGCCAAGTCGCCAAAATGGTCGCCAAGGCCGCCAAATTTATCGCCAAGTCTAGCATCTCAGGGAAACGACTTTATAGCTTTGTAACAATAGCGCTAAGGTTTTGTTTTATCATAATGTAAGGTTTTGGGCATCTGCAAAGAGTCGTTGAAATCCTTGGGGGATGAACATTGAACAAGTCATCGTTTAGGGCATGGATGTCGTTGGTATTGGAAATCTGATTTTTACCGATAACCTATTATGAGATGCTATTACATCACTGAGCGCCTTCGTAAATGTATTCTCTCCTGCAAATTAAATCAGATTAAAAGATGCCAGCACTCGAAACCAGACTAAATGGAAGTCAAAAGCATCAAATGCCTGCGGAGGAATACCGAAAAATCTGCAAAGTAGCACTGATTTTTCATGTGTGATTTCAAGCACAAAAAGAACATTTCAAAACCCCTACAAAAGTAATATTGGATTTGACTGTACCTGCAACTAAAGTTTTATCCGTAGTTACAGTACTTGCAAATAACCATTTCGTTATTTTAAAAGAGCCGATGAGCGCAAAGGCTCGAAAAATGAAGCCGGATTATCAAAATTTTTACAACGCATTCTTTTAAATTCTTAAAGATTTGTAAGCAAAGTCATCTCCACTTAAAATAAAAGCCATTAAAATTATCAAATTTTAATAATACACACTCGTCATCTAAAATTGAAATTGTATTTTAATTATTATTAGTTAATGCTTAATATTCTCAATTATTTTCCTAATACAAATGGGGTGTGTTTTTTTTCTTTTGTCGAAGCGCGATGGAGGGTTTGGGGTTTTTTGGCGCAAGAGCCATGACTGGCTAAACTATGCCAGCGGGGTTGAGGGCAGTGGCGGATTTTGACAATATGTGGCCACAGGCGCAAAATTGCCTCTGCCCTTTGTCATAAATTCGTCTTCAGCTTTAGCAATATAAGCCAAATACATTTTGAGACCCCCTAGTACGAGTACTAGGCGATCGCCTCTAACGCCTGTGCGAAAAACCGCCTCTGGTTGAGGAGGAAAATGCTTATAACGCCCTAGCATAGAATTCATGCATTTGATGCATTCCAGTTTAGGGAATATACAGGGTCAGTAGCGAATCCAGGGGGGGGGGCTATCGGGCTACAGCCCCCCCAGAGCTAAGCCAGAATTCCTAATTTAATTTAACATTATTACAACTGTTTTTTCTTAATTTCTCTCTTTAAAAAAATAATAAAAACGTTTTAACACTGCTTTATGGCTTGAAAGGCTCGAAAATTTTCCTACTTTTGTAGTCATTCCACTTGTACTTGTAGCATTGACGCGGTCGAAGACATTTTTTGACTAGTTATTTCATTGTAATTTTTATTAAATTATCGAAAGTATTGCAGTGTTCTTTATGATTCTTAATGTCAGAGTGTGTCTGTGAAGTGAAAAGAGTTTTATTTACTTTAGGCCTTGAAGTTTGACATATTATTAATCACGACGATACAAAGTTTTATGACTCCCACCCCTTAGACCGGAACACTGTACAGGGTTAGTTTTAATTAAACTAAAATTCTAAAATGAAATAACTTCTCAGAACCTTCCTAGATGTCGCGACGAATACTTGCAATGAGAGAGAGAATATAAAAGGAAATCGAGACGTCATTTTCGCTTTTTTTCGCTATGTCTTTCAAACCGTCATATTCACCCGAATATCACATTTTTATTGTTAATTATGTGGTGAAAATGCAACATAATTCCTACGGGATTACTCTCTGCATTCTGCAATCTCCTATTGCAATGGCAAAAGATCTGGTGAGAAAATATTTGAAAGCTTTGGTTATGTTCAAGATAACTTGAATGGAAGGATTTTATTTATTTATTTCTTCCTATGACTAGGCTGTGCTATTTGTGTTTCTTCTGAAAGTTCTCACTTCGAAAACATTATCCATTAAGTTCCTTTTCCATACTGTTTTCAATAAAAAAAGTTGGTAGTAATACCTGCAACAACAAAATTTATTTCAATTAAAACTCGCGTTGTATACACTGTAAAAAAAATCCCGTAAAATTTACGGTTTTAAACCGGCAGCTGGGTTGGTTGTGCAAAACCGTAAAAGTTACGAAGTAAATCCGTAGGCACAACGGTTTTTTACCGTATGAGATCAAGTTTTCTCGTTAAAAATTAAATCATCGAAGTAAGTGACGTCATCGACTGAGTTGAGTTGTTTTCTCTTTCTGTTCGAGTTGAGTTGAAACGTGCTGATGTGTATTATCGATTAGGAATATTAATTAATCAAGGCTTTATTATTAATTTCAATTAATCTATTTTTTAATTGAACTTACTTGGACGATTTCGATGCAAGATGGTGACAAAACTTGGAACTCCGCCGAGCCGGCGATCGAAACCGCGTTGATAGAAACGAAAAGGCAGTCGCTCTAACCACTAGACCACCGGAGACTTCATAAAATGAAGTAAAAATAATCTATTTGAGTTTTAAAGTCACTATAGCTCTAGTGGCGCCACCTAGTGTTGCAAAAATCAACTATTGCCAGAACACGTGTTTTAAGGTTAGCTTTCATGAGTGACAACAGGTTACTGCAACATGTGTAAACAATAGCGGAGATGGAACCCTATTAAAAACATGAAATGAATGCAATAAAATTACATTTAAGAAAAGGGAAAGTTATACGGAAAGCAATACCGTATGACGAAAAATAGAATTTGAACTGACGGTTTTAAACCGTTTATTGCTGGAGCGAAAAACGGTGAAAACCCGTTTTGTCAACAAAACAGCTTTAAACCGTCAAATATACGGAAAAAGTCCGGAAAAAAAACGGATATTTTTTACAGTGTATTTGAATTAAGAAATATCTGTGCAAGACATCGCTTTCATTAGATCATTTTAAACCCTCTTCTGCATTTTTTTCCATGCTTTCTCGAAACCACTTTTGCAAAGAAGTTCTATGGAGGAAGCAAAAGCGGCGCTTCTGAAAGATATATGATTGAAACACATCCCCTGAGAACTTGATTTTCAGGATCTGAACAAGGGGTCCCGTTCATTACGTCTTTCACGCCCGAGGATCTATAAAGTTTTCGACTCATAATCCGTTCGCTAACTTTCTTCGCAGAGAACTCGAAACTGCTAATGCCCGACTGTTAATGTTTTTACAGTTTTCTCTACCTCTGAAGTGATCCGACTGTTCACTCAGCGCAATGCAATTAAAGAAATATTTATGATTGGGTAGCATTACAGAATGCAATTCAAGGTCTTATAAGGTGAGGACTGAAAGAAATAAAAAAGATTGCGGTTATTTAAAACGAAATATTTCTACCTCTTTTTTCCTTTTGTAAGGATGTATTCAGTAACGCTAGACAAAAATTCTCCTGGAAATGGTATCATGCAAGTATAAAATATACCGAGTTCAAATAACTTATTTTATTTTCCAGATTATAAAACACATAAAAAATGTATTTAAATAAAGTAATTTTTAAAACATATTTTAATTGATAAACTAAAAAAGTAGAATATTTATTTTAATATTTTACCCGCTTTTTAGGCTTTAATATATAATTTATTATGAAAAAGCATTATAAAATCTTCAAATAAAAAAATCAAAATGTGATTAAATTTGTCGATTTACTGATAAATAAATTCTGAAAGTAGTTAAACAGTGTATTGTCATCGAAATTGCACAAGTATTCAAAATTTCAGAACTCTAGCTTTTAAGGAAGTGAGTGAAAATTCGTTAAATTTTCATATTTACAAACGCGAAACGAGTCGAATTAAGTAAAAGGGAAAAAAAAGCTTCCATTCCTCATTCTTTTTAATATCAGGCAGGATAAACAAGACAGAATTTGACATCCTGATCAATTTGTTCATTTTTCGATATTTGCAATTATTTTATGTATTGTGAGTTATTTTGATAAACCAGCGGGAGTGGTCTCCCCTAAACTTTCTCGTATACTCCTAACACATGTAGAGAAAACTAGAATAATAAAAGACGTCAAATAAACTTCCGTCGCAAGTAAACCAAAGTTGGAACCACGCGTGGTTTGAAGGATCAAAACAAATTCAAATCCCCTGCGCATTCTTTTGCGCAACAGGGCCTGGCGAGACTCCCTAAATGTTTGCTTCCTTACAAAATCGCGCCAGAATTGGTTTTTGGCAAACTGCCAAGTTTCGGAGCGCCCTTCTTCTTTGCACATGTCACCAGTAGGCATGCGCAGGGAGTTCGTTTCAAAACTGAACAAGTATGCGATTATACAGACCGACAGACAGTCAACCCTTTGACGGATTTGGCCCAAAATTTTATACTGACCTACATTCATGACGATAAAACTGTGTATAAAATTTTATCCATCTGGCTTTTCAAGTTTTTGAGTTATAGCGTTCGCATGACCTCGAACATACAGACAGACAGACTTCCCGTTGACGGATTTTGTCCAAAATTTGATAGAAACCTACAAATTATGTTTAAAGACCACATACAAAATTTCATCCCCGTAGCTCTAATAGTTTTCGAGTTATCGTGTTCACAGACAAACAGACAGACAGACATAATTCCAAAATTGTGTTTTTCGGACTCAGGAAGGTCTAAAACGTGGAGATTCGTCAAAATCTCGAGTTCGAATTTTTTGACGATTACAATACTTTCTCTTTGTATACTTCGTATACGAGAAAGTAAAAATAATTAATAATAGCTGTGGTGCCAAGTCTCCGCCTGAGTGCTGCCAATAGCTTGTTTTTCTATTATTTACACAGTCAAAACCAAATTGGGGGTTCTATTTCATTTAAAGATTTCCACACCATATATACAATAATGGGTTTAATAACACATAATCAAAGGATTTTTCAGTCGCTAAAATTAATTTACTATAAATAAGAATTTTTAATACTTGTGCATTCTTTTTGATAATGAAATTATCCAATTCAACTAAAAGCGCAGTCCATGGTCTGTTAAACTGCGATGTTTTTGATTAATCGTTGTTAATTTTGAAGTGAAGGCTTCACATTTCGCTAAAGCCACAATACTAACTCTATTTTAAGCATAGATCTGCAAAGCGAAAAATAAAATGTAATATTTTATTTATTTTAGTATTGAACCTGGTGCGCCACAAATTTGTGACACGAGGCTTACTTATACAAAACAATTCAATCTTTGAAAGACAATTCTTTACACTAAAAATTAAAATAAAAGTAAAGAAGAAAATTAAAAGAAGAAGAAAACAAACAAATAATGCAAAATAATGAAATGAAGCAGATAATACAAATTCAAAATAATTAAATAATAACAATAACAAAAAATCGTACTGACCTCCATCAAGAAATGAAAATCAAAATTTCAGTAATCATGGAATCAAAATTATACAGAAGTAAAAGATACAAAATACCTTCAAGAAAAAAAATGAAAAAATATATACAAAAAAAATAAATAAAGGGGGGGGGGGGAATTCTGTAAAAGATAAGAAAGAGAACGTCGTGTTAACCATGTTTACGTGTAGCTTTTTTTTTGTGATGTTTGTATACGTAATGCGATCCATTCCTGATGTGCTGGTTTTAAAATTTTGTACACTTGTGCATTCTCACGGGCAGTACGCTATTTGAATATTTTCAGTATTTAATTATCAGTTAAGCGATTAATTTAATTAAATTTTTATTCCTCGTGGGTGGCGCCACCTGGTCGTTAATTTAAGAAAAAAATAATTTCAAGATTCCATAATATTTAAAATAAAGACTGTAAATTAAAGACTAAAAAGTAGAAAATTAGTAAAATACAAAAAAAAAATTCTACTTTTCAGTACGCTAATTAAAGTGTATTTTCAAAAACTGTTTTTATTAAATTTTAATGTAAGTTGAAAGCTATTTGTAACATATTTATTGGTAAATGCCACGCTTATCCTATCTTTATTTTACTATTTGCACCATGTGTAAAATGTAAGTGTTTTATACTGCAGATCAGAAAAAATCCTTTTCGCTTATTGTCTTCACTGATGAAATCTCTCTTTTTTTCCTCCATTCAGCGGCAGAGCCGACCGGCCCTTCCCCAGTCTCGAGCCTGGACTGCCTGTCTCAGATCGTGGAGAGCATCAGCCCCAACAGCAACAGTCTCATCACCACAGTCTCCATGACAACAGAGAACAGGCTGGTGTGACCCCCTCCTCCCACAAACGGACTCCTCCAAACCTGGGGCGTTCACTCTCGAGAGACTTTTGGAAGACCTTCGTCAACTTGGGAGTTTGTGCAATTTGTATCCGTGGATGAAGACCACGCGCATTCTTATGCAAATGTGGGTGGTTTGTTTGGTGACCCCCTACCATTATGCCAAAGATTCGAAATGTAACGAGATTTTGTGTTGTTATGTGAAACCTTGATCCAAAATGAACGAATGTTATTTCACAGTGTGTCAGTTACGCCATAAGATTGTATTAAAAAAGATTTTCATAAATATGATTCTCAAAACAGTTTTAATAAGAAACACTTTCGTATATCATTATACAACGTTTAATCGAAAGCCATTGTTTAAATAAGGTAGTGAATCTGTAAACGAGCGTTTTATTTCTAATATAAACACAATTGTAAATGAATATTCATTAAAATTGAGTTTCTGAGCAAAATCTTCTCTTGAACACTCGTAAATTTATGGTATGCGTGCTATAAGAATCAAGAATAGAATTTTATTGAAAAAAAATATAATTAAAAATATTCAATGTACACAGAATCAACTCACATTATTAAAAAATTTCATAAAGCAGTGTAAAGTAATGAATAATAAGTTCGTAAATGATTTCTTATGATTAATTACATTTTTTTTCTAAGATTTGTTTTTCGTACAAAAAGTGTTTCTTACACTAAAATAATTTTTTCCGAAGTCGCGCCACAGGTCAATAGAACATGGCAAAAACTTCCTTTTTTTTATATATATTTTTTGGTCATGCTGAGTTGAGCACGAGGCCGTAAATATAATCTTTCAAAGTGCATTAATTTTGATTTATAGGACTTTTCTATTTAAAAAAATGCATGATCTCATTATATAATTGATAAATTGAATGTCGACACATTTGTCATAAATATATACGTGTACAATAATATATATTTAGAAATATCTTTATAGAACCCTTTGTATAAAAAAAGAGTGCAATATATCAGTTGTAGAAAAAAAAGAAAGTTTTATTGAAGAATGCTTTTAAATTTTTAATAGCAATGACATATTTATAAAAGAATATTCTGTTATCGTCCTATTTATGTGTAAAAACTGAAAGAATCCAGATTTGCGAAGTGCAATTCATTTTTATGAGAAAAATTCGTATATTTATGCATCAAAGTGCCTTCGAATTCTTCGGTGACTGTTCTTTCACTTTTGAATTGCTCATTTATTTAAATATGAAGAAAAATTATATGTTTTATCCATTTGAAGGGTCTTCCATGGCATTAATTTATAGAATACATTATTTTACTTCACATGTTCACTTCAGTTTATGCATACAAATAGCGATTCAATTCCTGCATGACAAACAATTAATGTTTTGAATTACAAATCACTGTAACCCAGCAAGTTCTAAAGAATTTAGTGACAACAGCAGATTAAGAATGAAAGCAATTGCTTATTTTTCTTAACAAATTTAAACACTAGTTCCCATGAAATTCTTCTTTATGGGATTCATTTTAATTCATTATAAGCAGTTCAGATTTTACACATTCGTTTCCTAATATTAGTTATATGAACTGTTATAATTATTAAAGTCGTGTTGATTTTTCAGAACAAGATAAATAATTTCTTTTTAAGTTAAAAAATCATAAATAACTTTTAAAATTCTTAATTATGATAATTTTGAATTATTACTCTCAAGAATTCAATCTCCTATCAAGATCTATTTGTCTTTAAATCTTCTTGGATTGGGGAAATATTCAATGAAAACAATACAATTTTTTTGTGGAAACAACGACAATTTCGTGAACTGTTTCGCTGTTATGGGCGAGAATACTAACTGAAAATCCGGCAAGCCAAAATTGTCATAGACACGCTAACACGCTTTAGAATAATTGTTAAAACAAGAAAGTTTTGATGCACTTTAATTTTACTAATAAATAACTTCGTATTAGAAGAATTATTCAGAAAATGAAGATAAGTATTTGAATTTTCCAAGTTTTCCCCCACCAAATGAAAGTCTGTTGAAATCTCATCTTCCTATTTCTCCTATTAATACTATTAGTTTAATTAATAAATAAAAAATACTAAGTATTTTTGGTTTAAGTGATTAAACCAAACCCAAAACTGAGCAAAATTTTCCTTTCTCTTTCAAATTAAAGAATTGAAAATTTACTGCGATTATATTTCCTGGTATAGGCAGAAATCAAGCCTGATGAATGATTTCTCTGTCAGAAGACTTCAACCTCCAAAATGCAGACATTACAGGGGCAACAATTGCTGCCGTGGTTGAAGCAACTTCTTGCTTACACTCAAGCTGTTAATATTAATTAATAATTAATATTAATTAATTTTTAACTTTTATTATTGTTTGATATCTTTTGTTAAATTATTTTACATGTTCCTGTTAATATTAAGCGGCACCGAATTGGCCAAGGCAAACAGTATGCAGCGAAAAAGTTCAATGAGTTAAAGGCTCCTGGCATCATACTAAAATCGTGACCACAGTGCCTTTTGCTGTATATATTTGTACAGTTCAATTAGTATCAATTACTCGCGTAATTTGCTCTCTTTCAATGTAAATTTAACGACGCTCTTGAAAACAAGGAAGAACATTTCGATGAGTAAAAATGTACAGGTATTTTTTACCAAGGAGAAAATTAACAATGTAGTGATTATCAATACATTTTTAGAATTTCTTATTGAATTGCACTGTTATTAATATTTTGCTATTTATGTACATGCTTTGGTATACCGAAGAATTCTAGAACAGCCGTTTTTTAGTGTAATTTTAGTATTTACACCAGATGCTTCGAAAAAGGCCTTATCTTTTATACAAAAGGGCTATGAAGCCAATATAATAATTTATTGAAATTTGAAACTTATATTGTTGTATTTGTTGAAGTGCCTGAATAAACATGTTTTAAAAACTTGTTCATCTTTTTTTCTTATTATTACAAATTATGCTAATTTTATTGAGTATCACAAAGAAGGCGGGAAAAAAAAATTAAAGGTTTCGCATAAAATCATATTAATCGTTATTTTGCTGTAAAAATAAAAGGCACAGCACACAAATTAGTAATTTTTTGCATCAGATCCTAATAAATGCGTTAATATACATTACTAATATTTTTTAAGAATAATAAAGGTTACTATATTATTTCAAAAATTGTAACGCATAAAAACGTAAAACATTTTCTATAGTAGGTATTTCCAGGAAAACGTGTACAGTGTAAAGTATCTACTAGCACAAGAAAAATATCCAGAAACATGGTATCGCAATCAGAACTAAATTTTCTGCACACAGAAATATGTTGACGGCCTTTTTTTCTAATGATTGAAATAACTAAATAACTTAATTGCAATCATTACATCGGAAATATTTTAAGATCCTTCACCCCAACAGATGGCAGCACATGGCATTTGATAATACAGTAGAATCTCGGGAAGTCGTACTAATCGGAGTTTTACTTTACGACACTGCCTTGACTCCAGAGACAAAGATCTCCGGTTTACCTCATCGGGGCTGACCTCTGTTCGGATTCTGGGAAATTCGCATTGACCAGAAATTTCTGTCAAGTACTCTTGATATACCAGTAGGGGTTTAGGTACTCTGAGAAATGGTACGGTGTGATTCGCATCGTCAAGCAGATTTAGTTCCTTACGTCAAAAGAAGCTAACCTATTTTGTTTCTACTAATTAAGATGCTGCATTCATTCTTAAATGCCGATTCAAATGTTTCTTTTAAAATAGGAAGAAACATTAGCTTCGTTTCTGATTCCTAATTGTTATTTGCCGCCATTTTTTAATAAAATGTTTTCTTAAAATCAAAAAAAGATGTTCAGATTATCCGAAATTTCGGATTTTCGAGGTTCTGCTTGACTGAAAAAGATCCGCTCGGTCTGAATAAGACTATACGACTCGAGTGACCAAAATATTGACTAGTGAGGAAAACATAAATTATTTCGTAGATTTTTGCGAAATGCCTTTTTACTTTCTCGTATACGAAGTATACGAAGAGAAAGTATTGTAATCGTCCAAAAATTCGAACTCGAGATTTTGACGAATCTCCCCGTTTTAGACCTCCCTGATTCCGAAAAACACAATTTTGGAATTATGTCTGTCTGTGTGTGTGTCTGTATGTGTGTCTGTGTGTGTGTGTCTGTGAACACGATAACTCGAAAACTATTAGAGCTACGGGGATGAAATTTGGTATGTGGTCTTTAAACATAATTTGTAGGTTTCTATCAAATTTTGGACAAAATCCGTCAACGGGAAGTCTGTCTGTCTGTATGTTCGAGGTCATGCGAACGCTATAACTCAAAAACTTGAAAAGCCAGATGGATGAAATTTTATACACAGTTTTATCGTCATGATTGTAGGTCCGTATAAAATTTTGGGCCAAATCCGTCAAAGGGTTGACTGTCTGTCGGTCTGTATAATCGCATACTTGTTCAGTTTTGAAACCAACTCCCTGCGCATGCCTACTGGTGGCAATGCCTGTGCAAGAAAGGGACGCTCCGAAACTTGGCAGTTTGCCAAAAACCAATTCTGGAGTGATTTTGTAAGGAAGTAAACATTTAGGGAGTCTCGCCAGGTCCTGTTGCGCAAAAGAATGAGCAGGGGATTTGAATTTGTTTTGATCCTTCAAACCACGCGTGGTTCCAACTTTGGTTTACTTGCGACGGAAGTTTATTTGACGTCTTTTATTATTCTTGTTTTCTCTACATGTGTTAGGAGTATACGAGAAAGTTTAGGGGAGACCACTCCCGCTGGTTAGTTAAGGTGGTTGTCTGAATTAATTTGGTTTCCAATGTTTAAAATTGTCACAGAAACACGATTTGATTGGGGCTGCAACGATTTTCTATCTCCACGCACAGTTTAAAAAACACAGATGCATTAAGGATGCATGAAATCTGCATTAAGGATGCATACTTTTATATCTTTTTAATAAAAAATGATGAACGTTGAGAGAAGTGTAAAATATATTTGTTAATAAAAGTAAAATATAAAGGCACTGATACATATGTATATTGCGATGTTCCAACGAACAAAAGGAAATTTTACATTACAATTAATTTTAAGCAAATAATAATTCAAATGAAATTAAACTATAAAGATTGATTGATTCATAAATGGGCTGCTGGTGGGGCAAATGATAAGGTAATTAAGTATGTTAGCTGTCATACAGAAGTGCTCAAGTTGGACACTACAATGGAATCTTGCAAAGAATTTCATTAAATGTCTTAAGTAACTTAAACATTCCTCGTATATTATTAAGAATTTCCTATTATATTAATATCTATTTAGAATTACAATAATAATTATAAAAGATTGTTTTTTAAATAAATGCTTGCTTTTAATTTTTGTTGCTTCATGTATATTGGCGTCGTCTGTATTGCATCTAAGATTTCGGCAGAGAGTGTTAGGGTTAACACACTCTCTAGTACCTTTTGATATTGTAAGGATTGTGCATTTTGATTCATCAAAATGATTCAAATATTGATTTTGGACAGGATTCAGGCCACAAGGCGTATAATTTTGATTTATAATCTTACCCTTGACAGAAAATCTTGTCTAAATTTGGAATCTTTATGGTGAGTGGTCTTCGATAAAGTTCACCATTCGATTCCTTATTCATTTCTTCCTTTTTGAACAATTTTTACTTTCGAAATTCATTTTTATATATTTTTATGTGTTTTAAATATTATCGTTTCAACCTTCTGTTGATGCAATAACTTGAGGCTGTTGCTTTCGTACGATTAAAGATGTATTGTCATTGTTCTTGTCTAAATTTGCTGTTTTTTTGTCTTTACGTTTTTCTTTCTTTTTGTTTCATTTTAATTTTTGTTTAGTTTATCTAATTTTTTTTAAAATAAAATCTAGTACATTGATTGCGCAGTTTTCTTTATTTATCCACTATAAAATCCCAAGAGAAATAGATATAGAATTTGGGATTCAGCAGCTGCATCATTTAAAGCCACCTTCTAAAGACAGTAGGAAAAAGAAATTCTAAAAACAACTTACTTGTTTCATAAAAATATGATTTGAAATACAAAATTTCTATCTCTTTTTGGCACTTCTATCTCTTTTTGGCACTTCTTTCTTTATTCCACACATTAATTAATTCTTTAACACCACACTTTAATCTCTAGGTGCCGTATCAGGCCTCTTCGGTTTGATGTAAATAGGTCCGTTTATTGATAAAAGGATGGAAGATTCACTACATAAAATATGAAAAAAGGCCCCCCCCCCCCAACAAAAAAGAACTAGAGGAAGTGGAGAAATACATTGCACTGTATACTAAGTACAAAAATAAAAAGAAGAGTTTCTGCCATATATGAGTTAGAAGAATAGAAAGAAAAACACAGTGCTGCTTAGTTTAGTCAAATTAATGTCCCGTTTTGAAGCAACACAAGGGCTATGAGGGCGACCCCACCTGAGCTGGCATCCCTCTCACCAGCTTCCGCACCACCGGTGGGTGGCCCCCTACGTATGATTTAACCTGCAACAGGCCCATAGGCGCTGCACTGTAAAAAAAATCCCGTAAAATTTACGGTTTTAAACTGGCAGCTGGGTTGGTTGTGCAAAACCGTAAAAGGTACGAAGTAAATCCGTAGGCACAACGGTTTTTTACCATACAGGAACAAGTTTTTCCCGTAAAAGTTACGAAGTAAATCCGTAGTCACAACAGTTTTTTACCGTATGAAATTAAGTTTTCTCCGTAAAAATTAAGTTATCGAAGTAAGTGACGTCATCGACCGAGTTGAGTTGTTTTTCTCCTTCTGTTCGAGTGGAAATGTGCTGATGTGTATTATCAATTAATCAAGGCTTAATTATTAATTTCAATTAGTTTAATTAATATAATTCTTAATTGAACTTACTTGGACGATTTCGATGCAAGATGGTGACAAAACTTCTAACTCCTCCGAGCCGGGGATCGAAACCGCGTTCATAGGAATAAAAGGCAGTCGCTCTAACCACTAGACCACCGGAGACTTCATAAAATGAAGTAAAAATAATCTATTTGAGTTTTAAAGGCACTATAGCTCTAGTGGCGCCACTTAGTGGTGTAAATATCAACTATTGCCAGAACGCGTGTTTTAAGGTTAGCTTCCATGAGTGACAACAGGTTACTGCAACATGTGTAAACAGTAGCGGAGATGGAACCCTATTAAAAACATGAAATGAATGCAATAAAATTACATTTAAGAAAAGGGAAAGTTATCATACGGAAAGCAATACCGTATGACGAAAAATAGAATTTAAACTGACGGTTTTAAACCGTTTATGGCTGGAGCGGAAAACGGTGAGAAACCGTTTTGTCAACAAAACAGCTTTAAACCGTAAAATATACGGCAAAAGTCCGGGAAAGGAACGGATATTTTTTACAGTGTGCATCTTCAGAGGAATCGGGTTGCGAGCCTGGAGCCCTCCGGCCCCGAGGCCGAGACACTTACCACTGGGACACCGCGGCCCTCCAACACAGTGCTGCGAATGAAGTATGGAAAATACATAAAGAAATTCCAACCTCTAGAAACATGGTTGCGTGATAATGTTTCAGGCTTGATTCGTGTGCTCCGTCTTCGTCTTGCTCGATCCTGTCACACATTTCATTCTGTGCGCAAAGATTTTTACATCAAGCAAGTTACAAAAAAATAAATAATAAAATAAAAACCCAGCCAATAATTTCGAAAAAATTATTAAAATTAGGGGGAATGAAAATGGTGTCACTGTAAAGCTGATTTTTTGAATTTTAAAATGATATTAAAGTGGTTTTTGTGTGAGAATATTCCCCGGTCATTCTGCAGAAAAACCTTAAAATTTCGGTTGAATCAATTCAAATTTTGTAAAAATCTTTCTTAGTGACTAATTACGACCCAATAAGTAACTAACGTGCCAAATTTGGTAGCCTTAAATCCAGTAATCTGCTCTGGTGAGAGATGCATTTTGTTATGTTTTTTATTAGGGTCGGATTTAGAAAAGTAAAAAATTGCGCCCCTATGGAACTACAATACAAGCGTTCTAAAAAAAAAGATATATGGCCTTTTTTTTACATTTATTTAGCGAACGTTCAGAAAACAACAGTGTAACTCAATAATTGACACGAATACTTATAATAACTTTTCACTTAAAATACTTCATTTAAAAAAACAGTTTACAGGAGTATAATTCAGACGAATTTTTTTTACAAACTTTTAGTTCCGAGAATTCTCTAATTAATTCAGAAACATCTCAACTGCTGCTCAGTTCATACTCAATTCCCAATATACCGAGGTCTGACAATCTTCTTTGTGATGTTGTTGTTCGAAAACAGTTCTTGATTATTTTTAGTTTGGAAAAACTACGTTCTCCGGATGCAACACTTATTGGAAGAGTTAATAAAATTGTTAGAGCAATGCTCAAGTTTGGAGCAAAATTCACTCAGACATTGCCTTTTATATATAGATTACTGGAGTAGTGCCTTGAAAGTATTGTGCTCATTAGTAAATAAAATTAGATTGTTTTATTGTTTTTTAGAATTTTTTCAGAAACTTTTCTAATTAATTCAGAATCTCTGTTGCGATTTGTTTTCCTAATTTTGCTTTGACAATTTTGGGCTCCTCGGTTTTTTTACTCCGTGCCGGGACACGGACTAATGGAGTGTTCGTCCGGCCCTGCTTTTTATACCACGCAAATTATAGTAAGCATGCCATCCTAAAAGCATCATCGTGTTATGATATATATGTAAAAGAAGCCTTCCATTGTACAGAAAAACATCAGTAAAGAGGAAAAGCAATCCTTTGTGTTTTATGACTATCCAGGATAAAGAATAAAAAAAGGCTTGAAAATAAATGGAATACTAAATAAATCAGAAGCATTATATTGCATGTGAAGTACAGGAATAAAACAGAAGCTTTGCGCAACATACAAAATAAAGAAATTAGCTTAAATATTGAACTATTTCTGAAATTTAAAAGAAAAGAGAGAAACAAAAATTCTGCCATATATGAATTACAAATATAAAAAGAATAGAAATCGCACTGTAAGTGGATTGTAGAAAAGAAAGAATACGTGTTATTTGCGAAATGCCGATTTAATAATTTACTTGAGGGTGCAATCATGAGCAATCATCGGCTAATGCCGGTGTCTCGAAAAGCAATCCTATACTTCTAGACAAAATCTCTGGCGGAAGCTAAAGTGTTTAGCACACCTATTTTATAAATTGCACACATAATCCGATGTCGCTATGCGCAGTGGCGGACTGGGTCTGAAAATAGTGGTTGCCACGAGGCAATGGGGGGCGGGGGCCCTATATCCACATCTACAATACTATCTTAAATACATTTTTTAATTTCATTTATTACAAATAAAATAAATTAGAATCAATAAGTTAAATATAATTTATTCCTAGTCAGTATACACGCATTATACATATTATTGGAAGTAAGAAATACCAAATATAAATACAATTTTATAATAGAATATTAAATAATTTTGGCGATGGATAGTATACTGTAATTTTGGAATTATATTGTCATTTGCAGAATTTTTTTTTTAACCAAACTGAAAATAAAGTGCAAACTATTTAAGAATTCCAATATTTTTAAAAAATACTTCTTACTGTCAAAGACTGACAACTCAAAAGTACAAAAGTGTATTACGTGTAGTCCACTTCATTAAGGGCAAGTCAACAAACTTTGGAGTTCAC